>JAABKM020032525.1:0-15010 GCA_016277805.2 Papilio aristodemus | reverse complement strand
CGCACCCTTTAGACGCCCCGTTTCGAATATGGCGCGAAAACAAATACCCGATACCCTTTCTGGACACACAGTACAATGTAATAGACCCTAATGACTCAATTGTGTTGGAAATATGTTTTATAATATATATGAACTATACATATTCCGTGAATTTCCTAACAACGAACAGGTTAGATAAATACAACAAAAACAAACAAATAGGTTTTCGATATTTGAAAAGTACAATTTGATTTCTTAGAAATGTATGTTTACAAGGCGACGATATGGACAATGTAAACTAAAAACACTTTAGTTCATATAAACTATTCAGAGTACCTGCAGACATAAAGCTCTTTAATTTAAGATAAACATCGACCGTAAACAAGCGGCGGCGGTGCTGCAAGATGAACGAGACTTTTGAATGTTATCGACAAAGATATCAGATCATTTTATCGATATCCCGCTCAATGGCTAGATATCGATATGCGCGATAACGCGGACAGCACTTAGAACCAGTGCAGTTGATATACGACTAGTGTTGCACCACGCATCGAAGTTTACATTCGGTAACTTTTGAAGTTAAAAAAATACGTTAATACCTTATTAACACATTTTTATTTTTATTGCGTATAAAATTTAGGTCTTTTCATTTTACCCTTGATCACATAAAGAACTTAAAAATTTTAGAATCTCAGCGATGTGACGATGTTTACTTATGAATTTAAAATGACACTGTCCGTTTTGTCCCCAGGTATCTACGACTTATTTAGGGTCGGTGTTGTATTGTAGTATCGTGCGCCACAGCAACCGGTCACCGTGTCTCGTCTCCCGTCCCGCTCGCAGACGGGGCCCGAGGTAAACGTCCAGCGCGAAGGCCGACCCATTGTCTAACACCTGGGCCGCTCTCCTTGCCGAGCTTTTGTTGAAACGGATTCAGTGACTAGACAATTCTTTAACAGAGTTTGGTTCAATTGGATTTTTAAATATAATTAAATTAGGTTAATTTATTGTATGTGTCCCGGTACCTTGCGTGCGTACTACTCCACCGTGAAGGTTAAAGAGACTTAACATTAAATATACACATTTTCACTTCACTTTCATCATTTACACTACATTTATTCTACGTAGCTATTTCCTTTTTACATTTTTAAAAACATTAATTCGAATTATCATAGCAAAGGCGAGATCTTTTTATAACAAACATTGCATTTTAATGAACTTCCTCCTTCTCAATATAACAATAGTCCTTGTGTCGGGATGCAATGCAGACTTTATAACATCCTGTCAAATGATGTGATCGTTCCCAAAAGTAACAATGCCTTTATTTGTTTTATTAGACAAATAAGTTAAAATTCGTTTTGATGTCGCCGGCGCAAGATTGCTGGAATTTAGATTAGAATTTGTTTTTACTTTGGTAATGTTTATTCGCTATACTCTCAGCCTCTAGAAAGTCATAAAATAGTTTTTTGACACCAACGTTTGCAATGGATGTAGTGAAATTAAGTGATTAATCTCATGTAACATTAGGTTTATAAACAAAAATCTAAAATATGTTGAACTGAGTGCGTCACGTCACGACACGTAAGCAAGGTATAGTTAGTGTTCTTAGAATCAGAAACAGTCTTAGTGTCACGCGCGTGGGTTAATGGTCATACTATAGGTTACACGTCTCACTTTAACTTAGATTCATTATGCTAGAACCATGTAATTGCACTTGGTGTAACATGCATATCATCGACTGGGAACCCACGGCCTCAGGGCATTGACTTTTAAAAGATTATTCATATAATCTCTCTTTTGAGTATTCCAAGAAACAAACAATTTATTTAAAATATTTGTTACTTTCACTAATTTTCTAAATTTCAGATCAATCCAACCTCCTTGTGATACTAATATTTAATTTAATTTTTTCGTTAATGTGTTGTTACAAGCGCAAGGATGACGCGAACTACAAAGATAACACGAGGACATTGACCTAATTAATGTTTTAAATGTTAATAAATGATTTTGTTGTTAACCGGGTTTCAGCCACAAAATGTTAGGCCACTGCACATATCTGTGACCTTGAAATGTAATAAGCTGCGACGGTAACTTCCTTAACAACTTTATTTCTTTAAACACAATGCATTTTAGTAAAAGGTAAGAGTCAGTATCTATTAAAACAAAATTTCTCATGTTTCAGAAAGTTCTTTACAAGTAATGTTGACAGAACTTTGCTTAAGACTAACCCTTTGCTAGAATACGCTGAAATTTTCCAGATTAATATTTTAGTAAACTAAAATACTAAATGTAAAAAACATTATAGTTATTTAAGTCGTCTTTTGTCAACATACGTGAATAATAAATGCTAAAACAAATTACTTCGCCTCAGACTAATTTCGTGGAAGCAGCGGTTCATGCTAAGTCGCTATCGGTTTTTAGAACGCCCTCTGACTGTGTCCGAGCATTTCCTAGCAGCGAACACAACCATCTAGACTACGACTTAGATTTAAGATCAGTTGTTTATCAAACTGTTTCATAGAATTTTGTTAGTTTAATACAATTTTATAGGTAAACAAACGAAGCTCGTATTAATTCGGATTCTTAGATCTGTGAACGTAAATTTTATGAGTTTAAACTTTATGGGTTTTTCTGATAGACAATATATTTTTAACTCACTCGGTGGCGCAGTTGTGTTACGGTATGGCTGCATTGTTGATGTCTCGGGTTTGAATCCCGGGTCGGTCATTAGTATTTTCAATTCGTTTTAGAATTTGTGACTGATATGGCAATTGAATTGAATTAAATTTATTTATACATAGAGCGTAAGACGAAAGCATAAATTGTTAATAAGACTTTTTATGTTGTACAAACGTATATCTAAGTAGTGATTGAGCACGTCTCGCCGCGGACTCGGTTTTACGAAGCTGTAATAAACTCGTAAAAAGTTTATATGGATCGAAAAAAGTAATTGAACTCTGAAGCAATGTAATGGACGTTACAGCGTCTCACACTGCGCGCGTGCACTTGGGGCCTAGGTATGATAAATCCAAGGCCAGCTGAGAACGACTAGGATACGCGTATGATTAAAATTCGTACGCCAATGTCGGTCAATATAATTATGTATGTAGTTGAAGAAATAATATTAATCGAAAACTAGACACGGTAGACTAAAGGTAGGTATTATTGAGATTCCTTCAGCAATATCACTAAAAGAGTAAACTAAAGGTTAGGAACCTTACAATTGTGAAACTGCGCTGTTAGCTTCAGTTATAGATCTTCTTTATTACGTCTTAAATACAAAAGTGGAAAAATAAGCTATGTTCCTAAAACATGTCTATGACGCCTTGTCTATTTTTACTTTTTATCCTATTAAAATGTCACCTCTTGAAGATTTGTCCTCTTATTATGCACTATGTGACTTTGAAATACAGCACAATTTGTCTTTGTCTGAAATTTATCACAACACGCAAGTTCAATGCAAAACAAGTGACGTAAGTACATAGAGAATATCTTAAATGACTCTTTTCGCTGTTCAGTTGCATAAACAGTGCAGATAAGAGTTTGAAGGTGAGAGACATTCGCACGCGTACGTCAAGCCGAGCGAGACGATTGTAGGACGGGATACAAAGATTGGTTAATTTGAGACTTGCGACCTTAAGAGCAACGCGTCTCAGTCTGAAAGTATATAATCTTTGCGCTGCTCTTGCTTTGTATGTATGTATTTTTTTTTGTAAAATAATTATGAGATAGTAGGTTTGTATGTGAGGGGGTTATCGCGGCTGTGGTCGATGCACACAAGTATAGCAGGCTTTGTTTCTCACGGTGTTCGATGTTAGGTCCCGTATCGTCAACGGACGATAACGCGATAAGATACCAGCTTGTTATTGTTTTGATGTCGCACACTTGTGTGTGTGTGTGTGTGTGTGTGTGTGTGTACACATTACATATGACATGACACATTATTTATACAATTTTCCTAATTACTATTGCGTTTGCAATAAGAGCGTTGTATTGGAGCATTAATAGACATGAGTGAACCTAGAACAATCGCTGCTCCGATATCAACCTCAACACTAACCACTTTAACATGCAGCTGTAAAGCGATACATGAAAGTAATAATTGTTTTAAACGCTCGATCCACAAAAGTTCTATTCTTAAATGTAATGAATGAACGATTGTAATTATTAATAGTTTACGTAACTACATAGTAACGACCGTCGAAATGTTTTACACAAATGATTCACTCGTGTATTCATTTCTATATTTCCCCTCAAGGTCAAAAGGGGATACAGTGAAAAACAACAATTTCTAAACTTTTAGAGATAACCAGATTTCTAGACGGGGATTATTGACTGACTGCCTTGCGATTTGTCCGCTTGTCGGACGTTTACGTAAACGCACGGTGTGTGTCGGTGAATCAAAACAAATACAATATGCGTCGCATGCGCTAGCCTATTTACTTTAGCGTCAGCAATCGTAGGTCCGAGTATAGCGAACTTTGTTTACACGTTCATTGACACGAGCGTGTGTGCGCTGCGCCTGCGCACGCGAGCCCTCTTTCTTTGTTTGTTGACAAGCGCGCCGCTCGTCTGTTTGCGATCGGACTCCGCGTGCGACGGACGTGTCTGCAGCTCTGAACTTAACGTTCTGCTCGCGTGATCTGTGTAACGTGTATCTCTTAATTAATTGAGTGCTGTTTTATTATACATACTACTTAAATCTGCACAATAAATTGTGAAAAGCGTTTAGTGACTGAATCACGTAGCGGTGAATACATCGTCAACGTCTAAAATTACATCTCAACTCTGCCACAAGGTAAGCTTTCGTTTTCAATTGTGCGAGCATACTCAATACAAATCACACGAAAAGGTTTACAAAACTTATTTACTTAAGTAGTTGTCAAAATACAATTGATCGAATGTCGTCTTGAATCCATGAAGAAAAAATAACTACACCAGAGACTGATCTCATATACATATATGAATATAAAATAAATATTTTTTCTTAAAGTTAACTAATATTGTCTTTACGAAGTAAATGCAGCAAAACTTCAATATCATTTTACTATAAATTTTTTTAAAAATCTGTGCACATTTTGATGCACCTCTAATCGAAATATATTTACATAGCGTGCAGCATAACAAAAGATATAGTGAACATAAAGTAAAGAGGTGGCTTTGCCTTACGACTATCGGCATTTCATATGTCATTCAAGTTCTCGCCACTTATAGATATCTAAAAATAAATATAGTTACTCATTTTACTGCGATTGGTTTACGAACTTTAGTAATATAACAAAACACTTTGCTAGTATAATAAAAGAAAATATTCTCAATTCTAAGAACAATATATGAAAACAAATAATAAAACCAAAAAAGAAAATATAAAAAATAACATCGCAGATATAGAAAATAGTAGATTCGATTGATACAATTTGAAAACAAAGTAAGATGTTACTACACACGTAATGTTGAATTAAATATATTCAAATTGGAAGTGTATCACACTTCGAATTTGAATTGTTTATAATTCCAAGGTTTCAGAATACTTAGAGCACTCACTGTCGGTCTGGATCCGTGCGCCCTGTAACACGAAACATCAGGGCTTCAGATTGTAAACAATTTATATTGAACGCAATAAATGACGTAACATTTATTTTCAAATTTAAAATATTACACTATTTACGATATTATTCATCAGAAAGCTTCGCTGCCGTCCAACATCTTTGACAGTCCTGAGAGAGATTGCTCTGTGCCGCTGTAAAATTGACACAATACGTAAACACTTTGCTACTCGCCCGGAATCGCTCATTTGTAGTTAAGTACAACATTTATAGTTATTTTTCTTCGAATCATAAGATAACTCATGTGTAAAATTACTAAAAGTAAAATTAGTTATTCCAAGAAATATATACTAATGTTAATAATTTCCTTTAAGGATGACACAGAAAACTTTTAAAAAAAAAATTAACTGTAAAAAAAAGACGAGATATTAATATTAAAGCAATGAATATCTTGTGGTTTATATCTGCAGTCCACGCGCATGTTTACACTAGTTCAATAACAACTAATTGATTTTTAAAAAGGCGTTTAAACGTTATTTTATCCTTAAATTGTTTACAGTAAAATTAATGTCATCGAGTACCCTGAAAGGAAAGTTTGAGATCTCTACATTTTATTACAGTAATAGTCAGGCGGGGCTGTTTGCATTAAGCGAAAGTGTCAAAGTCTCAAAAGACTTAAAGCTGATAATGAGGTTAAGGAAGTCAAGCTTGTAAAAGTTGTGTGCGGTACGGCTACCATTAGACATACCGTATTACGGTACTCGGTACTCGGTACCCGTGTCGGTCGACAGTCGATGGTCGGCGGCGGTGGATGGTTCTCTAGTGGTATGCTTGCATGCTCCGGTCGCTGGTAGTGGGTGGTGATAACGGTGCACTCCACAGCTTACCGCATGCTACGTATGTCTTCTCGTCAGTTTTCGCGCGCACTCGACCCAGTTTCTCACTGTGGTTAAGAACGGTAAACTGCAATGATGAGTCGCTCGGCTTTGGCATTGCCTTTGCGGATAGCTGTTTGTTTTGTTGTACATAAAATTATCATACATTTAGACTAATTAGGTATTTATTTAATAAATTAAAGCTGCCTTATTTTATAAATCTGGTCAGAGATGCTAATTACTGTTTTCTGTTCAATTCTAATTGTTTTAACCTCATATAACTTTGAGTAACATTTACAATGTCGTGTATTAATTAATATAGGTATTGTCTTGTAGTATATTAAGTGAATAATTACTTTTAAAACATATTTATAACACGATTCTCTCGAACATATTTAGCAATTACATAACTTTTAAGTTTTAACAAAGTAAACTTTAAGTTCACTTTGCTCGAGAACATTGTTATCTAAAAATAATATTTAAACAAATCAAAGTAAGTTATGTTTATTCAGTACATTTTGCATTAAATTAATTATGTTGTTTGCTTATTTTAACTTTAATGGAATACACGAATGGTTTACATTAGAAACATAACATTTGTGTTTAACTATCGCAGTACACATTTTACATTAATGATTACATATTTAACACGTTACGTTTTAAATAATCGATAAATTTCATAGGCGAACAATAACCATATACCTAATTAATTCATGATTAATTAATTTAATAGGCTCGCACAACTTGAGGGTTCAGTCACTAAAATTAAGCTATTGATTTTAAATTGATCTTTTATCTTCGGATGCAAACATAACATGTGATATTATGTGACGACCGCAGCTCATTCGCCATTTTGAAATCAAGAGAGACATTAGATAAGGAAATGAATAGTTGGCATGATGCACTAACAGTTGTCGAAATGAAGATATCTATTTTATTATGATTACTGTACAATACAAACGACGTCACAAATTAGTACGTCTGACGCTGTACTGATAAGTAACAAATTACACAATTAGAAAAAAAATAAATCAACATCGGCTTAAATTTCTTTTACATTGAAATGTAACACGAAATAATATTCAGTGAACATTAGATACAAAAAAAGATAAACAAAATAAGTATTCATTGATCTAAATTCTATGAAAGAAATCGTAAATATTTCTTTTATATAATACATTTGTAGTTGTTCCCGTTTCTAAGAAGTTGGCTTAAAATGAACAATGAACATAATAAAGGCACAAGATGTTAGTTCTCTTCGTTCTCGGAACCTCTGTTCGTTCTTCACAAATTGTATTTACGTCTTATTATTTGGAATGGCGCATATTGTTTGTTTGTGTCGGCGGCGCCTCTCTTCGCGGCCGAGTGAAAGTTGATCGGTTATGCAATGCAGTATGGAGCTGGATAAACGTGTTTTCAGCGTAACTGTACACAAGTACAGTTACATCGAGTCGGGTCGCTGATACTGATACTAACTTAAGTCCGGGAACAGCCACTACCAGTCGCACTTTCGGATAAATAAGAACGAACTGTCTGTACTACTGTTTGCTCAACTGCTCTAAAAGGACTTTGTAGTCCGTTACATTGTGACCTCATGTAATGAAACTGCTTGACCGATTTTAAAGACCGAAGTGTCATTTGTATTCTTCTCCGAAGTGTCATACAGTTAGTAGTACTTATTGAGACTCTTAAAACTATTCCTTGTTTGTATTAACTGTTACTTCTTTGTTGACCGCACAGACCATCTCGTTATGATAAATGGTGATGTCGTGATATCTAATCACTTAATTTGTACACACTATATCTCCTTATAATATATCAAAAGAAATCAAAGAAACGTGTTCACAAGATTTGTAATGAACGAATGATTTTAACATGATAAGGAAAAAAAACTATTACATTCATTTCTTATTCTGCTTAGCATCCCAACCTCATGGCCAAAGTCAAAGTGTCATGCTGCAGGGTGACGGAGCAGGGTCTAGTTTTTGCAGGAACCAGTTCGTGCGCGGACGCATTTCGAGAAATTTCGCGAGTGCCTTGCGAGTGCAAAGGACTCGATTGCGACGCAGTGAAAGTTGACTTTATTTTCTGAATATTAGATAAATGCTTATCTAAGACACACATTAATGTGGCAAATATTACTACAATTAAGACTTCTGGTTGACGTTTATGGGTTTAACAAAAAGGATTTCCAAATTCTTGTCAATTCGTACCATACAATTTATTTTTAATCTTATGTTTTTTCAAAATCTTTTTCCTAAAATCTAGATATAATCAGGCCGTGGCTTCAAACCTCAGGCTATTAACCAAGCGTCGTTCTGGTTTCCGTCATTACCAAAAGCTATCAAAATTAAAGTTGCCTGAGACGGTTTTACTACCGGACCGAATATAGCATTATATCGTCTTGCAATTTATGCTTTGTAAAATTACCGTTTATAACTGAAACATTATTTTTATAATCGTGAAATTATGTAAAGATTTGTTTTAGTTGCTTCCATCTTCCAAAAAAAACTCTGTTTTATAAAAAATAATAGCTTCACTTGTAAAAAGCTGAAATACTGAAATAGAATACTCTGTCGGTCGGAAGCGCTCGTGAAAACTAAAATACTGCGCAATAAGTGCTATGGAAAAAACAAACATTTACAGAAACAAGTAAAACAATGTTCATGATATTGAACTAAACATCGCAACACGTCTCTTGTGTCGTCTACACAGTTACATATTAACATAATAACAATGTTAGTTCTATTGAACGTAATAATAGAAGTGCATACACTTTGATAATATTATTTTCATTGCATCTTGCCAGTACGAACGTCTTTTATAAATTAAAAACTTATCTGTAAAAGTCGTTATAAAATCTCGCGTATTATAAAAGCTAAGGAGAGTAACCGTTTACTTTACTGAGGTTTATTTAGATGTTATGAATATCAATTTGAAAAACTTAATTTTATTTTTTTAAAAGATTTTTCCAAAAGAAAAGGTTACTTTAATTTGGGCCTGATTGCATCCGTAGACGAAAGAATCTAGATTTGTCATTTAGTACAGTCACAGTAGATTAGTTCCCACATTTAATATATCAACATCAAGCCTTTCATAGTAAATTAATACTAACCTAACCTAACCAACAATTTGAAAAGTTGGCAATAGTGTCGAACAAAGAAGCAACACTCAATTATCATTGTCACCAACGATCATTACAAACAGTTATCTCTGACGTGTTGTTTTTGTCATTAATATGAAATCAAATCACGTGACCGCCCCGTCTCGGCCTCCACTGCATTACTGTCGTCATAACGGGGCCCGCGCATCTTGCCGTCATTCTTACCGTTACAGCTTTGAACTGAATTCGACTCATTCAGCGGTTCAAATGATGTTTAAAGTCATTTGTCGGTGTCAGTATGTCTGCAGTTTGGCCGTACTCCAAAATGGTGAAGCAAAATATTTACGTGCCGCGGAAGCCCTTTGTCCGATGGATCCTTGCACGCTCTTTGTTTAATCTCTCGAAACTACTACGTCGAAATGTAAAAGTGACTCATAACTTTTTATAGCGGAGTAGGGTTATCTAAAATCATTTATTTTCAATACATACTGGTTACAAAGTTCTGTATAGAAGTTGTTTGTTTTTATGATCACCTGTAAACAACAATCGTAATAAATGTTAATATTTAACTTTATGTTAAGCCGATAATAATTAAATAAAAGAAAACAAAGTTTTACTTATATATGTTTTAATTAAAATTTCGCAAACGTACCTTATTCACTTAAGTTATCATTGTTTTAATATACACTTTATGCAAATGGAATAATCTATTGATACAAGCATTGTGTTCTGTTATTCGTATTAAACGGATTACATACGAGTATGCTGGTTCATCACAAAGCGACTTTACTTCCCGCTGAATCATTGAAATGCAATTACTGTTGTAATGTGTGTATAGCTTTGATCTGCAACTCTTTGTCTTGAAATATTTCCTAAGAATTCTCTGTTTAAACAAACATTCGTATCTGAAACAGGTAAATTGTTTGCGATAATCTTATACTTCGGCTATATATGATATACTTCGGCGACGTGATTATAGCTCACATTTACATGCAAGCGACATTATTTACCATAAACCCGCTACTATAATAAATTCTCTCGCAGACGTCTAGACTTGCGTGCATTAAACTTCTAACTGCACCTCAGCTTCGTCTGGCTCCGAATTCCTTCAATTTCCCCGCACCACTTGAGTCGTCTCTCTCGATAGTTTCCAATTCATTTTACAAAGTGATTTCCTTCGAGCCATTTAAACTTGCGATCATTATGGAAACCGCACTTTACTTTTCTGTTAAAGTATTCACGTCGAACTTGTTTTGTATTGATTTTCTATTACCTTCCTAGTCGTGTCTGTTTCCACTATCGTGTATAAAGCCCACCCTCCAACGCTTTTATTTTGACGTTTAATTTGGGTTCGCGTCTTTTATTCAAAATAAGCTTATTGCTTGTTTTCTTGCAGCGCAATAAAGATGTAACACTACTGTTGGTTATTGATTCTTGTCAGATTTACGAATGTTAAGATACGATATTTAAATATGTAGAAATCACGAGCTTTCTACACTTTGGCGACGTCGGTTAGAACGTTTAGTTAATTTTATTTCATTGTTAGTTCACTCGGGAGTTTACTTAGTGTATCTCGGGATAATATACGTCAGTCTCGAGTTTGTCGACACTGAATGTTGCTGCTATTCAGAGATGCAGCGCTGTCATTGTTTACTTTAATTTCATTTATTTTTTTGAGTTATAATTAACATATGTATTTTGTCTTATAATATTACTTTTAATATAACTCATAATTTCGTATATCACGATTAAAAAAAAACACATACTGTCTCTAACCGATCTTAGTAGTTCATTTAGTATATTTTATTTTATTTGTACATAATAATTTTGGAAACATTAAATGCTTTTACAATGTCGAAAGCCTTAATCTAAACAAAACCACGTCGAAGTTGTAAGCGGATGTGCCGGCCGGGCCTGGAGGACCTTGGCGTGTTTCTTGTAGTCGGCAACAAGCAGCAACTTCTGAAGAATACAACGCAATAATGTTTTGTTCCCAGCAACACTGGCAACCTCATGCCCTTATGGGTTGACTTACTCATACTGTTTTATTCTTTGTTTGTAATCGTATGTGTGTTGAATTTGTTGGTTAAATTTATATATATTGTTGGATAAGATTAAAACTTTTTTATGAAAAGCAAAGCTCTCGAAGCGGCCGTCAACGGTTATCAGATAGCTCCAACGCGGACTACATCAGAGAGATAGAGAAGACCGCTCCCGCTACTATAAAATAATTTATTGCAGTAACAAAAGTCTTATTCCTTTGGTGTGTGCTGGACTGCACTGGTTGGAAGTTATAACTTGTTGTTGTAAATGTATACAGGTAACGCTAGTTTAATATCTAGGTTAAGATATTTTTAATATTTTTATTATCTGTGAAGTATGTTGGACAGTTACTTCACTATGCACTCAAACACTTCGCGTCAGGCTCCAGTATTTTATAGTACTTACAACAAGATTTGCGTACGTCAAATAGATTTTAACAGTACATTAACCTTGGTTAGATTTTATTGTCACCGATTACTAACACTGACATTTATTAAGATGTGACGATACTCTAAGACATAAACGTTGACAACCGACAGCATGTGTTACTTACATTGAACGTTCTTAACCCGACATGATTCATCACCAGTACAAAAACCGCAATGTATTAATCGTCGCCGGCGATGGATGCGCAGGCTATTGCGAACGGAATACAAATGTCGACGCGATCAGAATAGCCCCCGCTTATCTCACATAAATCGTCTCGCTGCTGTCACATCTTATTACAATTGCGTATAAGTGGCCAGCGTGCCAGCTAATGCAGGCTTCTAGCTTACAGTGGACTTTAGGGTGAAATAGTGTAATAAGCAAACATCGAACATTAGACAAAAAATAACATAAACCTATAATTAATTTCGCTTGAATTTTTTACTTACTTTTTAATAATATAAAGTGAAGGCGATGTTCCTCATCGATGTTGTGTATCATATAAAATACATAATATATTTGTTCGCACGATGAGTTGTTAGTCATAACATGTATCGATCAATCAATGCCATATAGAGATTAAGGATGTGCCATCGGCATTCGTGTAGCTAAACAAATCGATAGTCTCTTCGGTCATCAACACTTACAGCGGCGCGGGGACAACCCTGTCGATGTGAACCCTCGGGAGTTCATCAAGTGCACTAACCCGATACGTCTACAAATTATAATTCGTTTAATATTTACTCAATAGGGCTGAAGGGAACGCCAGAACACGTCCTTGAACTTTAACGGTTTTACATTCCCTAAGAAAGTTATGATACTTTTACTATTATTATTAACCACATCATTGTTATCAACAGCCTACTTCTATTGAACAGTGCAGTGATCTATGTTCATATAAAACTAATGTAGTTTTCAATTAAGCTGAAATTTAATTTGTTTTTATTACCAGCGATCAAACTTTTAAATTACAACTTACAATTTTGTCTGCGCAAAATTTTAAATTAGAATAAATTCTAATTCATTTACACAACCTAGATAATGAAAGTGCCCATTCAGTTGTAATATTGGCTACTAAATAATACCTATCTTCCTTTCGATCAGTTGTGTATCATTACATTTACTTTATAAAATTAAACTTATTTTTATAATTAATTCTTGTCCTAAAATATAATAATTATGATTGTTCCACACGTTTCTTCGATCTAAAATCCCAAATCTTCTCTTCGTCTACAAGGTCGCTCTGTTTCACGCTTGTCAGCTAAATAATAGTTTCTCCCGTTTATTTTAACATTGGCAACAGAAGGACATTTTTTATTTGAATCATTGGTAATCGATATAGTTTTTTCCGCGCTGGCAACAATACAAAGTGGTCCGCTGGTCCTTGAACTTGTAATTGCTGATCGATATCTCGGGCCATACGTCACCGCACTGTTGTGGGATAGCGGCGGCCCCTTCACTTCTTTATTTATTTATAATTGTTAGAGCTGTCGCGACGGTATAACTTAAAGAGTAAAAGTCAAAGTTGTTTAGACTGACTTAAGAACACCTTTCTATGTTCTAAAATAACTATAGGTTACTTTATTACATATTGTTTTCAATACCATATTGTATTCTAATATAGTTGTAACATATCGTGATCAAAATAAAACTGGCTTACAATGTTAGCATAATGACTAAAACACAAATTAGATTTGTTAATGATAGCAATTAATAAATCGTTAATCGATAGTGTTACATAATCATTGTAGTGACTGTCAGTAGTTCATTAACATGAAACCTTGAGGTTTAATTGTGTGAATTATTCATTGGCCACAGATAATCTGCATGCGCTTGCAGCAGGCAGAATAGACTTGCGGCCACGCACAGACACATATTACGTGCGCGGTGTTGTTTAAAATTAGAGCCAAATTTTCATATAATATAATAAAGTCTCGTCATAATTCTATATCTGTGATCTTCGCGAATATTTTCAAAAGAAAACAATTTTTTAAAAAAATTTTTTTACACTACAATATCGATTTTCTATGATAAGTAGCTAAACGTAATTTAAAACGTCAATATAAGAATTTACCACGAATTTTGAATGTAAGGAGAAATTATTAACCCTCTCAAATCAATTAGACTTCATCTAACTGCTCGTTAGAAGCGACTACTCGATAACTCCAACGTGTGTGGCCACTAAACAAGCAATCATCCAACCGCTAAATTATTGTAATACTACACATGCTAATTACATTACGTGTTGGTTACCACAGATAGAAGAACTTATTGATCTAATAGTATGCGTTCGATGTCAGCTGTCAATCAGTGCGACGTACCGGCTGCGCACAGACCAGCTGGTATGGTCGCGTCGCAATCAACTACAGTCAGGTGTCAAGCCAAGCAGGTGTAACTAAGTGCCATCTAGGCTGTAACTCTTTATGGCGCAGCTTGTGTTTGCTTTATTTGTATTTTTCTAATTCACGTTCATATTCTATTGTGGACGCGCAAATTACGAGAGCTTGGTAAATACTGCATCAGGATTCTAAAATCAAAACTTTTATATTCTATACCTTAGAAATTGCATTGTTAATGTCAAATTTTACGATATAAAACTTCATTTTAACATCAAAAAAGCATTTGGTATCAATTGTGACTTAATTTGTGACCAATCATTTGTAATATTTTGATGTACCTATTTATAAGTCAAAAATGTGCTTTTTTGCGTAAAATAGCATAAATACTGATTCAGCTATAAGCGTATGTTGCATACAAAAATTAGACAACTTTATATCAGTACTACGTATGTACATCAGTACGCGAGATGTGACTAAAGTTTTTTTGGTAAAGTCGTGTGCACTAATGTCACGTCAGGTATTTGCGAGGCACAACACTTGGCGCGACTTGCCGCGGCACGTCGTCACGCTCACACACGATAGACATAGTACACGCGGTAGCATTATGTAACTATTATACTACTGTAGGGGTCAACTTGTTGACCTACATAGGGTCCTGCCGGTTAGTCGGTATCGCGCGTCAGGTAAAATGTTAATTGG
>JAABKM020030231.1:0-15158 GCA_016277805.2 Papilio aristodemus | reverse complement strand
ATATAGTGAAGTAACAAACCAAATACAAGACATGACGACACGGTCATGTTTCGAACGTAACAACGATCTTGATTTACGACTCGACTTGGTTCGGAAGTAAGGATTTAGATTTCATTCTAGTCAAAGGAAATCGAATCGTTTTCGGGAGGAACCCTACAGGGTGGCTGCAAATGACGTGTACAATTCAAAATGACGGACTCTAGCCGGAAATATCAACTATTTACTTCTATCCAAAGCTTCGTTTAGGTGCTAAAGAACTTTAAGGAGCTTTTTGAATATTTTTTTATTTTATTTTTTCAAATACCTCTAAAAGACTAATACATTTTATTAATATTAGATTCGAGTATTTGTTATATTATGTGACATATTTTTGCAAAAGAATATGTGTTTTTGGACTATGGACCAACAACATTAATGGCCGGGACTTTCCCCCGAACATACACTTTACCGACAAGTGCCTCTTAACATATGGCACAACGCTCCACGGTTCATGGTATTCCATTTTGTATGTTTCTATAGTTAGAGTGTTATAGTTCACCATTTACATGTTTTCATTTATACAAAAGTGTTTTAATCACACGCGTAATATATACATTATATAAGGTGATTAGTACAAACCAACCATCCCATAAAATAAAATAAAAAACAAATGAATACAATTGTAATAGCCAATATTAATTGTACCGACTATATGATGTGCCATGTTGACAACTAAATCGTAAATTAATAAAATTGTGTTTAGTACAACAGATGACATCTTTACCAGCTACTAAAACATCTTAAACTTTTCGACGCATTTAATAGCATTAGAAATTTACTGAATAAAATTATCGTAAACTGAAAAATTGCTACACTTAAAGTACAATGACAATATTAATACATTTTTTTTGTTTCTTATATAGGGTATTTAATTTTTTTTTTTATTCTTTTCCTTTCCTCACAATATACAAAAACTTTTAATTAAAGCTCAAAACAATTGCTATGTAAAAATTATTAATAGTATTTTTAACCCATCTTTTATCGATTAGGAGATATGTAAATCGACGAAAGTAATGTCAATGGGTAACAGATGGCGCTTTAATTACTCTCCGTTGAGTGTAAATAAAACTTTGAATTTTAGTATTAGCAGCGGTTAATTTTAGTAACATATTACGAGAGTTCTGGTGGAGTACAGACGCGGTATTGGCGTGCTCTCCTGTCGTGCTGATCACTCGTCAAAGGTGAGTCGAACGTATTTTCGTGTGTATTGTAAATTTTGTAATACGGATTTAGTTACTTTGATAGCTAAAAAGTTCAAAATGAATATTGTGCTCTTAGACAATAAATTTTAATTAAACATATAGTGAAATTTCTTTCTCAAACTACATCGATTGCCAAAATTTGGCTTAATATATTATCTGCCTTTAGAATATGACTCTATTTAAATCCTAGCGAATATTTTAAAGAAATATACTGTTTTAAGATTTTTTACTAATAAACCATGCGACACATGCAATGCACGATAGCTATTTTCCTTTGTGAAGTGTCAAATTTCGGGTACTTCTTACATCGCTTTACTTTAGTATGTCACTGATCTGATTGATTTTAGTCCTCCTGGGACGGCCTCTTTCGACATTGTCACTCATTTTCAAAACATCGATTAGTCTATTGCGCATGAATTTTGGTACAATTTTAAATGCATCTGTTGTTTCCAGTTGAATACATATGCCCTGGTTTGTTGTTAGAACAACTTATTTATGGACACGTTAGACGCAAAAGTGACTGTCCCGCAATTGATTGAGGCTCTGGTTTTAGTACCTTTTGAGGCACTGAATCCTCTTCAGTACCTCAAAAGGCAGGAGAGCCGTTGGGCGAGGATCGCATTGGCGCTTTTTATTTTTCACCTTCGTAAATTAGATAGAATCGTTTGATTCATCAGGGGAGGAGGTCGCGGTATCTACCTCTATCTCGGAGTCAGAGGCCTATGTCCCTGACTCCTAAGCGGTCTCGGAAGCCCTTAAGGAGAGCCTTCAAGCGTTTTGCACCTTTTTTAAGATAGGATTCCTCTATAACATGTTTAGTAAAAAGCTGTGGCGATATCTTTTTTTTATATTTTTATGCAGTACAATGATATTTAGAATTTTGTTAAATTAAGGCTTTGTAAGCTCTATTCACCTGCTAAGTTTGTTGCAAAATTTGAAGTGTTTTAGATCGAAACCACCTTTTCCGTGTTTTGGTAACCAGTACCAACATCGGTGAACGCCAATCGATACATTGTATGTACCCTCCACAATGCCTTTCTCATTTTTTCACTGATTTTTTCTTAACTTTTTATCTTTTTTAATTGTTCTGTAGTCATTACTTTTACTTTATTTTAATGTATAATTTACAATGGTTAACCTCCAAGATGCTAAAGCGAAAATGAATTTTAATATAAATCGCATACATTTATTTTTACAGTACAATATTATACTTTACCTTTGTTGATGTGTGTCTATAATAAACAAATATATGTACTTGCGGTTCAGGACCAGTGTGCATTTGAACATGTACGTGCTCTTAAAGCCCTCTTATTACGTGCGTATTATGATATGCTTAAGATACACCGAGGAGTACGAAAGCTTTTTGGCAATAGTAGTGAGGCAGTCAAAATATTTTCATAAATTGTTACACCGTATCTTATTAGTCAAAGTGGTAGCAAAGCTTAACCATTACTAAGTCCATTTAAAACCGTTTACATCCATAAAACCCGAAGTGAAGCTTAACAAGCTTGAATATTATGGGATGAGTCTTTTTATTATGAATCGAAACTCAAATGCTTGAACTATTACTGTCCACGAGTACGTAACTTTTGACATTTAGACCACTGGAATCGCCCTATTTGCTAAATTTAGTACGTAGATACCATTAAAGATCACTCTTTCGATTGTTTTGATTCGATTAAATACTTCAGGGAAATCGAACAATCATATTCATATACTCTATTGTTTTGACTCGAATAAGCACTTCGTAGAAATTAAAAATGCATGCCCATTTATGAAATTATTATCGTTTTGAGTCACGCTTCAGCGCATGCTTTATTGCAGCGAAGTTAAGACTATTATGACGATTCTGAGAGGATATCTGAAACGTCTCAATCTTGTCGGTATCAAATATCGATGTATTTGAAAGTGAGTTAAGCTTATTAGCTTATTTTATATATCTAGCTTGCAAAGCCTTTTTGAGTAGTTGATACTTTAAAAAATATTACTTCATCGAATTTATCTTAAAGTACTTCTTTAATTGTAGCGACAAGCATCAGACCTTTCGGAGGTCCTTCATCAGGGTGAGTGAGTGGGCCTTATTCGCGATCGCGTACCGCCTCGCATATTTTATGAGCGCTTGTTAATCTTCTTTACAGGAAAATTTCAACCATTTCAGGTACTCCAAAAAATTGGTCAATCAAGTACTACAAAAAAACATAATCGTTAATAATTACCATGGCAACGGCTATTATTTTATATTTTGTTTAACCGTTCAAAACTTTTTTTTTTTACAACGAACTCTAAATCTATACCTCTGCCCTTAATAATCTATGAGAAAAACTTCGTTAAAATTTAATTTAAATTGGAAATAACAATGTTGCAGTCGTATTAATTTATACTCGTCATTTCACTAAGGATTGTCTAACTTAAAATGTAAAATTTCTGTAACATAATTGAATTGTCGAAAGCATCTGTGGTCAATAATTCAGGAATTTGGGCTACTTCCTTTCATGCTACGTAAACTTGGCAACATTGTAGGAACTTAATTTACCATCGTGCTCATTTGGCCAAACATTCGCTCGCCAAACGCTCGCTTACACGCGTTTTCAATTGTTGACCAAAACAATTCCACGTAATTAACTTATAATTGAATTTAAACTGTTTCCAAGAAGTCATTCAACCTTTAGGAGTTTCACCTTAATAGAGTGATCGGGAGTATGAATGCTATTTCATAATGAATCAAAACCTAAACATTGAATACCAAAAGAAATCGCTAGCTTCACTTTGATACAGATATTTCACAAAATATTCTATTTATGCTTAAAACGACGTACATTCAAACAATTAACTAATATTTATTTTATTATTATACGATCAAATTTGAGGTTTGATTATGTTTATTCCTCTTTTATTAAACTCTTAATACTCTTATTATATAAAAATTAGTGCGAACAATACTTTCGGATGACTCGTTACGTCATAAGTTTCGTAAGTCAATCAATAAAAAAATGTTGAATAATTCAACTTGTACGAAGACGTGAAACAATGACATTTTAAATTGTAAACGCTTCATAACGGGAATTACCGCGTACTCTGTAACGCTGCAAGAACACAACTTGCAAATTTCATGAGTCTTAATTGCAACACAAATATTGCGAAAAAATACTGGAACTTTGACACACCATGCCTGTTTTCCGAAAGCAAAGGTGCAACTACAACAAGACGCATCTACTTTTTGATCGCGTGTTAGCGTCCTATACTTTGGTAATCCGAGTTTATCACCTTATCTAGCACAAATTATAGATATTAAAAAAAATAGTAAAAAATAAAAATTGTTTATTTTTTAAACAAGAGTAACGGGTACGTCAATGAGCAAATGTTCGGAACTTACGGATATTACACATACATTTCTTTAAAAAAAAAAGATTAAGCAGAGCTTATCATTATTTATTTGTTTACAGATATGTCTCACATTTACAAGGAGATAGACCCAGCTTTCGCGGAAAAATGCAGCGATATAATGCTTTTTTCCAACCAAGTTGGGTTTATTAAGAATCTCGTCGAAGAACTTATGACTATAGCTAATGACGACAATTGGTTGGAATCATTCGAAATAATCAAGGATGAGAAAAAAATTGAGGCCGTAATGGGGAATGAAAAGGTACAACTTTAATTTAAAAAAAAAATACACGTATTTAAAAAGAACAGTATAAAATTCGTTGCTACCTGATTAGAGTGCATTGAAGTTACAATATAATAATCGAATACTTTCTTGAAAGAATTCTATAAAAACTTTTTCCTTATAATGATAAAATATATATTTTATCGGCGGTATTTAGAAGTACGCCACATTTGCAATTTTATATACTACATCTATATTGATATTCCATAGTTTATAAAGCTGTGAGTAATTGTGCGACTCTATTTATTTCATATATAAGACAAAGTAATTGCGATACATATAGACCTCGTAGCATAGCATGGCAATGGTAATGATAAATCTATTGAAGAAATAACACATCTGTCAATCATACAACCAAGGTGCAGTGAAACGTTCTGAGTAATATATTTTTATTGGTTACAGATAATGGATGCATTAAGGGAAGTTTTTTCGCGAATTCAACCTATCTTTCGTGATAAAGATGCAAAAATTTCCCAGGAAAAACGCAAAGCTGCAACTGACGCTTTAATACAGGGAGATCTTGAAAAGAGTTTAGGCTTGGCCTGTCAGGCCGTGTTGAGATCACCAATGTTAGGTACTGTTATAACTAAATAAGTTATGTTTAGGAAAATTAATAAATTATCTACTCATTAGTAATACAGTGGTTTTTTTTTATACAAAACTATTGTATATATAGAAATAAGCGAATAATTTTAGATATTTTACAATTGTTTTTTTTTTACTTAAGACGTCGAAGAAACAGTTGATGGGGGGATTTCTCTCGCTCTGGCTCTATGGGTACGCTCCGAAGTGCTCATGCGACTTAACAGATACGAAGCAGCTCTAGAAGATTTAAAAATGGCATTAAGAGAGCATCTACCGGCCCGGATGCGTTGCCAATATTACTGGAGGTTAGGACATTGTTATAAAGGTAAGTCTAACACTCGATAATCGTTTACCTTTTTTTAATGAAAGAAAAAAAATACTATAACTTTATTGGAAAAATTAACAAGCTTATTTGATAGGAAAGCTTTTTAATTCGGCTAAATTTTAAAAGAGGTGCGGTAGTTTTTAAGTTTATTCAAACGAGCAATAAATATTTTCTCTTAACATAGACATATTAATCTAATATTGGATTTACAACTCAACAAGCAGAATACTGCTTTGTAATAACAAATCTAAGTTTCAATTTTCATTTTTTAAAGGTGCTGGTGAAGCAACGAAAGCTAAAGTATCTTATGAAATAGCGAGTAGGTTGTTACGAAACGATGAAAAGGCTAAAACTCAACTGCAGAGCGACATCGATTCTCTTGAATTTACATTGGTTCCGAAGCATTTTGAAGAACGGAAAGGTAAAGATTTAGCGTACTGCTTACGAAGTAAAATAATAAAAATAATAAAAAAAACACAAGAAAACCAGAATATACGTTATGACGAATTAGCTGATAATTTTTGTCCTACGCGACCGTCGTCGGTTTGGTAACCGGTATATATTATTTTATAGGTCTCTTACTATCCGGTGGCGCCAATCGGTCCATGCCGTCACTCTCAAAATTATTAGAAATAACGGAGGACTCGTCCAAGGTAAGAACTTGCATAAAATATTTTGTTGTACCTCTATATATAAAACGAACTTACTCATTTTACTTGTAAAAAGTTCTACAATAACCAACCTGAAAATAATTTTATTTAAATAAGTAAACAAAACAAATATGTTATTTATTACAGGGTCGATTTGCTATAGCTAATGAACCTGTTAAAACTGGTGATATACTTTTGATAGATAAACCTTACGCCGCATGCCTCCTACCTAAGTATTATGGTACACATTGTCAACACTGTTTTAAAAGGTAATTGTGCTTTGTAATTTCTTTATTTTTTTTTTCGAAAACTAGATTATATTTTGTCTTTTTTTATTTAGAAATACGAGCGAGGCTGGGTGGAGCAATTACTACTTACTAATTAACATACTAAAAGAACAAACTATTCTTATTATGTTCCTAATTTAAAGATATTTTTTTTATAGATTGGAAGACTGTGTAGAGGTAGCGCCCGTGTGGTGTCGAAAATGTTCCGGAGTTGCTTTCTGTAGTGTTCAATGCAGAGATATAGCCGTTTCAACTTATCATTCATACGAATGTCCCTTCATGAACTTATTTGTAGGTAAGAATACAATTATGAAATTTAAGTAAAGCTTACATTAAACCATCGTTTACATAAACATCGTGTTATTGAGATGAATACATAATTTAGTAAGAGAAATTAAATTGTTATTGAACTTAGTTTTTTTTTACGATCCTATGATTGAAGAGAATGAATAAAATCGTCACTCGAGGACGGGACAGGATCATCACTACTACAATTTACGTCCCGTTTGAGACCTAGGAAACTATAATAGTTTACACCTATTATAGAGTGGGTACAACTTATACTTTTTCAAGAATATATTAGGTCCTTACTTGAAATTGGCGTTTGGTATGGGAGGAACAAGAAGTCAAACATTTTTGAATATAATTCAAAGTATGAATTATTGTTACTTATGTACCTAATATAACAATTTTTACTATTTTAAGGTTCAGGTATGTCGATGCTAAGTCACATAGCATTAAGGATGGTGACTCAAATCGGTCTTAAAACATGTCTCGCCTTATATTCTAAATATTTCGCTGAAAAAGACGATGCAGAAAAAGTCTTAAAAAGAAATCCAAGAAATTCTAAATCTAGGGATCGTAAAGAGAGATTGAAAAGGTCTAAACTGGGCCTGGGTATGCTGGATGATGAAGATAAAAAGAAAGAAAAAACAAATGTAAATGACAAAGAAGATGACTTATTAAACAGAGCAGATCAAGTATACGGACTTTGCACTCATTCGGGACAAAGAAAAGGAGACGATCATTTAAAAAGAATTGTGATAGCAATGTTTCTCACGGAATGTTTAAAGAAAAGTGAATTCTTCAAGGATAATGAAAATGACCAGCTGGAATTAAGTAAGTTAAAATTAGATAATTTAGAGAATGAGTCGATTTAGAGGACAAACTTAGGTTTGGAAATTAGTTCAGTTTGACAGAATGTAAGTAATGTTTAAGAAGCACTGAATCTCTATTAAATCAATAATATTGATAATTAATTTTCAGGTGAGTTAGCGATCTGCAAACTGATAGTTAACAATCTACAACTCCTTCAGTTCAACGCGCATGAGATCTATGAAACAATTCGAGGTGAACATATGTTCACTGGCTCGAAACATGTGTACATAGCAGTTGGCATATATCCTACCGGAGCTTTGTTCAATCACGAATGCTATCCTGCAGTGGCAAGGTAATCTAATAACTCACTATTTGCTATTCAATGCTATTCAATGCATTCTAATGCGCGTTCTGATTTCAAATTTATTTTTACCGTTAATAACGCTTTAAGCAATTAAACTTGCGAAAAATTTATAGGTTTACGTATAAATTAAGTTATACAAAATTTATTTAATTACATTTATTACAGGTAAAGTGCATGAACACTTTACCACAGGAAATTATTCTCGGAACGTCTAATGTTTGTATGAATCCAAGTTGCGAAGTAATTACATTTGCAATCAAAATTACACACCGCCACTAGCAAAACTTAAAGTTAAACGAACTATTCAGTTTCTAGCCAACATCTTTCAAAATTCAGTGTCAAAGTTAGGTAACAGTGTAAGTCAGTAGCAACATATAAAAAGATTTATACTCTTTTCCATGATCGCCAGACCAACTTAATTATAACCAGAAACGTAAATTAACAGAATTTTTATGTTTATTTTGCTAATGCTTGCACAACGTTCAACAGGCCCAACTCATGACGTAATCAATATCTTGTTTCAGATACTTTGATGGTTCTAATATTATTCTTAGAGCTACCCGTCCGCTTGCACCTGGAGAAATGGTGTCTGAAAATTACGGTCCAAATTTTTTGCTACAAGGCGTCCAAGACCGCCAAAAATCACTCGCTTGCAGATACTGGTTCAAATGTGATTGTTCAGCTTGCAAGGAGGACTGGCCGATTCTAAAGCAACTGAAATTCAACGATCCAATTTTAAGGTAGCTTGTTTTTGTGTTATTTTTATGAAGATAAATTTCCAAGATATGCATCGCTAACAAATTAAAAATGGAACTTAAGAATAAGCATGTTCCCTTTGTGTTTCTCGTTATAAATAGACGAGTTTTTAATTATTTGAATATAAAAGATTTATTATTTCAGATGTCCAAACTTATCGTGTTCCTGGAAGTTCAGACCCGATACAGAAAAAGTTGAAAAATGTCCTAAATGCGCTGCTCCTGTAGAAAAGGACTTAATAAAAGTGTATTTAGATACAGTTGAACGGTGTCTAACGAAATACGAGGTAAGAAAACAAAATAAATACGTGCACAATAAGTTACTGAAATAAATTATTTATAAAAATAGGTTGTCAAATGCATAGAGTCGATGTGGAAAATATATAATTCGATGTTGAGTAATTTAAAAAAAAACATACTTACGCTTGTATTCCCCGATTTCGCCGCATATTTTTCCGTCCTATTATGTAATAGGTGGCGATCCTATCGCCTTATCGCGCACAGGTTCCACAACCTCCGGACTAATAATGAAATAGAAAAAATCCAAATATCACTTTTGCCCGACTCGGGATCGAAGCCGAGACGCTAGCGTCGCAGTAACGTCGCGTCAACGTAATACGTAATACTCCACCAGCAAAATATGCTGCATTTGATAAGGCATATGTGATATTAGTTTTAGTAAAATAGATTGTGTATGCTGAGGATTACCTAATCTGTTTCCAGCTCTTGCGAATGCTGTTCAGTCCATTAACCCTCTAATATGACGCCGCTTTATAGCTAATGCTATAATTCTGTAACGTTCAGCTTAACCATAATCCCTTGCCTCTACTTCGCCTTTGATGATTATATCGAATTACGTGGTATTTGCATCGTGATGCAAATACCACGTAAATGGAAATCCATAATCTCTGCCTACCCCTCTGGGTTACGGGGGTGAGCGCATATTTATTTATTTATTTTATGCAAATACATTATTAAATTGTAAAGATCAATTATCATCTAACAACAAAAGACTGTCAAATGCTAAAAAATTAAACGTTCAAAAAATACCAAATCGAGGAATAATGAAGCCACTGGGATAAAACACCTTTAATTTTATAAATAAATAAATATGCGCTCACGCCCGTAACCCAGAGGGGTAGGCAGAGATTATGGATTTCCATTCGGTACGATCCTGGCACACCTCTCTCGCCTCATCTACATCCATACATCGACGCATACATGCTCGTCGGTTACGGGTACTTCTTACATCGCCTTTCTTTAGTATGTCACTAATCTGTTCGATGTAAGTCTTTATAATAAACGTTTTTTTTTAATGTATAAATTTGAATTGCTACCGCTTATCGGGTCCAAGCGACTTGGTTTTGTTATTTTTTAAGCGCATATTTATATACGTCTATATTTAAAAAAAAAGAAAGATGTATGAATATTTAATTATTCCTTTGAAGACAATAATAGTAACCTGAATAAATATTCTTATTCCTTCCTATTCCCTAATCCTTTTTCCCTATCCCTTTTTTTCTGCCCTCGCATTTTCCAAAAGTTAAGGTTGCCTGATATCTCTTGTAGTAAGAGTCATGTTTGCGACGATTGCTTAGTTTAAACCGAATTCGTCTGTACATTTCTAAAGTAATAATAATATTAAATCCCCATCTCCCCTTATGTTATAAAACGGTTCAATTTATGAAAATTCAATTTAAGTCAAAGTGTATTCAAAAATTATTAAACTTGTAGGAAGGTGCTAGGTTGATGGATGAAGAGCGTCCTGGAGATGCTGCGGAGGTGCTGTGCCATGCAGTGGATACGTACTACAATGTGGGTTGCATGCCGCACCGCGAGACTTTACTGGCGCAAGAATCGTTGCGCGCCTGCTTTGCCACTACAGGCAACATGCATATCGTCAAAGACGCCCCGGAACAGGGTGACAAATAATTTACTATTATATGATTTAATAAATGTTTATTTTTAAAATGTAACTTTTATATTTTTTTCTATCAAATAAATAATAAATATTTTAATGTCGTTTTACTTGTTTAGAGCCCGCTTTTTTAATAACCTAGAATTGTTATTATTGTATTGAGATTTGATTCACCTGCGAACTAGATGTCGATTGTTTGCTTTGAGAAGTCTTAATTGGGTCTTGTAATTTGGATCAATAACAAAGGTTGTGTAATGTTATACGTTCGGAAATAACAAAAATATTTACTTTTTATCGTAAAAGTCAAATACATTATTTTACTATCCGATACATTTAGCGATCTTTGAAATATTAAGACATGATAATATAATAAAGCAGTGAAGTAAAAAAGTTGAATTTTTGGGTACATTAACTCTTTCAATATTTAGTATAGTAATAATAATATAAATACATTAAATCTACTGAATTATTTCAGATATAATAAAATAAAAGAATCATTCAAACATAATATTCAAATTTATTGTGTAAAAGACAAATTTAATTAAAAAAATATTTCAGTAGCCAACGTATGAAAAACAGACGATGCAACTGCTTTTAATATCGTACTTGTACACTTTATTCCATTATGGTTAGCATCACAAAATACTACGTATTAAAACATCGAATATTACTAAGGGTTTTCAAAGAATTCCTTGCAGGTGCACGGTTGGATGTCCCCGTCACCTTCGCCGTCACCCTCCGTGCTGGACGCGGTGTGGCGTAGCGCCTGCACCTGGCCCTGCAAGCCAAGGATCCTCAGCTGCGCCTGCTCAAAGTTCTCGTTCAAACGTTTTATCTGGCACTGCATACGGCATTGTACCTGAAATAAAAATCAAATTAAATATCTACTCACTACTACTACTCAAAATATCATTTAAAAAACTTTACAGACCCCTTCCACTGACTTACTAGGATTTGTGTTCAATGTTATCTACATTTAGAAGCTTTGCTAAAGAGATAGTACGTAATATCTTTATTTGGGTCAATTCAGAAACTCTGATATTACCTGTAACCACAGATTTTCAAACGTCTAAGTGAGTATTAAATGAATATTTTAATAAATATAAATTAAATTGTTTTTACCTCTTCACGTTCTTTCTCAACATTCTTAACATGAGCTCTGGAAGCCGCAAGCTGCCTCTCCAGCTCGGCCACTGTAGTCTGCATGCACCTGTATCACAATACTTGTGTAGAATACAAGATAAATTGAACATTACAAGTCATTCACAGGTGACTGATTTGATGACTGAATAAAACAAATCGAACCTTTATTTATAACAAAATTAATGTTCGATTTTTTTTAACATTATGACGACAAGTTATTCAACAAGTTGATTTGACAAAAGTCTGTGTTGGTAAGTATATTACATACATTTTATGGTTGATTAAATTTCGCCAATCGTAGCTCAAATGTTCCTAAATGATATTCTGCGTGCATTCTTTAAACAAGCAAAGTGTGAGCTTACTTTCGCACAGTTTCCGTGCGGTCGTTCGCTCGCTGTAGCGCTCGTGCCGCCTCGTCTCGGTATCGGTCCAACTCGCCGCCGAGCTGTGCGCACTCATGCATTTTTTCGTGTAGACGTTTCTCGTTCGCTAACACAGCTTCCTCCATACGTATAACGTTAGCCCTAACACAAAACGGCTTATAAGTCAATCGTTCACAAAAAAAAGGAAATATATACATGATAGAATATTATACAAATGATGCAATATTGCGATAAGTGTTAAAGTTACGAACGTAACTTACTTCAATCGTTCAATTTCACTCTTAAGGCCCAAGTTAGTCTCAGTTAATTGGGAAATTCGCTGTTGTAGAAGAGCAATTTGTTTTTCATCGGTGCCCTTCTCGGGAAGTTTTTCTGGTGGCTTGATGGTGTTGTGCAAAAGGACATGCACCTGAAAAATGATAAATATTAATTTAAGTACGATGCATAAGCGACATTTGTAAAGATCATATTAAATTTTCATTTTAATAAAACAATATATGTATTCTAAATACAAATTTAAAACATAATGTAACGACTTAAAAGTCCTCAGCGTAAGTTAAGAAAGCCTTTTTAACCTTACGACCTTCTCAGCATTTGAGTCTATTTGTCTGCAAAATTTATCAGTAATACTTATATACAAGAAAAATATGAGAATAATACTTTTATACAAGAAAAGAGTTTTTTTTTAATACCTTTTCTCTAGCACAGTTAAGTTCTCTTGCCAATTGCTCCGCGTTGTGCTCTGCAATGGCCTGCGATTGCTGCGCATCTTTCAATTTCATTTGAGTTGCTTTTAATAAATCGGGAATCGGAGTTAATTCTTGAAGCTTCTCTTGGAATTTTAACTAAAACAAAAATTATCAACGTCTAAGAGTGTAAGAAACGTACATTTTGAGTGTGGTCGAGATATTTCCTAAATGTCCCCTTTTGAAAAAAAATGCGTGAGATACTTCCCAATTCTCCGAGGTGGCACTTTGTAACGGTTACTAAGCGACGCCAGTGCTCAAAGATTGCTTGGACAACAGTAAACAAAATAACATACTTTAAACTAGTACACAAGACTTACTTTGACTTTTTGTATCTCAAGATTAATTTGTTCACTTATTCTCGTATTGTCCATGTCCATCATATCCATTTGTCGTTTCTGTTCTTCCACTAACTGTTGAGCTTGAAGATACTGAAAGCAGTATTATTCATATTAAATAAATAAAACTCAAAAAATTGTATTTACAAATAGTTAACTATAATATTTACTACTAACTTTAACTCTGTAGTCTTGAAGCTGATCATTTTGTTCCTTCATCAATACTCTGAGCTCATCAATCTCCTCCCTGGCTTCCCTGTAGCATTGCTTCAGCATTCTGACGCTCACTTCTTGCTCGAACGCCTCCTCCCTGGTTCCCAACAGCATGTTGGTGTGTGTCGCCAAACCTTCAAACTTCATTTCCAGCTCCCGTAACTTGTTCTCGGCTTCACGATGTTGACAGCGTTCTTTTTCTAATTCTTCTTTTTTCTTAAGCAGTTCCGCCCGTAACATCGCGCACTAAAATTAAAAAGTGCAAAAACATACGTAACAAATAATCTAATAGATTTTCTGTAATCAATTAAAAAAGGTCAACGCTACAAGTTTCGTTTTGTATACAACTTATTACAGAACCTCGGCAACTTTAGTTTTAAAGCTTTCTTGCATCTGCGTCAGTTGAATGGTAAGTCGTTGTACTTCCTTTTCAGCCGGCGTCTGTAACCAACGGAAAAAATATCGCAAGATGATAAATAGGTAGGTAGGTATTAGTAACAACAAAATAATAGTTATTTTTAAATCCAAGAAAATCCGTTTGTATAAATAATATATAATTCATAGCTGGGTAAAAATTAATACAAATATTATATTATCTTACAGGAGGAGCATTAGGGTTACATGGCGCCGGACACGGAGGACAAACACCGCACTGAAATAAAAAAAACAACTTCAGCTACATTCATAATTCCGTCAATTCAATTGACTTTAAGGTACAACTCTTTAAACTAAAACCTCAAAATACGTAAACCACAAATCCATTAAGGTTAATGCGAACGGAGCGTGTCACCGTCAGAGACTACATACATAAAAGGTTCATGTGGCATAGTCTACACATCCAATTACCTTCCAAACGCGCCGCTATGTTGAAAGCAAATTCTAATAAAGTCTATTGCCTTTTTATTTGTAACGAGTGCAGAAACGAATTTAACTTATAACGCTCTTATGGAAATGAGAAAAATAATGATATGATAAATCGATACATTTTCAAAAATTAATATGCTTATATCACATTATGCCGTTTATGATAAATTGCTATTACATCTAATAAGTACTTTGGCGTCCATAAATAAGGCTAGACATGTGTATGATGGCCCCATTATGTTTGTGATGCCCTCAAATTCTCTGCCTTTGTTGTTAGTTGGCCGTATAATAAACTCACAATAAAATATATTTTTTACTCGTTTAATCTTAGCTACACAACTATATGAAATATGATACCCACATGTTAAGGGAAAGAATAATATGTTAGCATACTTCGGTTAAGTTACCCTGTGAGACTATATCGTTACAAGAAAAATATAGTTATATATTTGAATCTTTGATTTTACATAATTCTGGGCGTCTTTTGTGAGGTTTATGGATGGAAATTCATACTTACGGCTTTTGTCATAGGTGGTACGGGAGGACCACCACCCTGAAATCAAATATGTTCCAATCTCAATGAG
>JAABKM020028461.1:0-15284 GCA_016277805.2 Papilio aristodemus | reverse complement strand
CACAGATAATAATCACAGACTATTCTAACAGTATATAATATTAACATAGACAACAAATAATAAATTAGTCTAACATACGATCCCCCGTCAAGTTTGTCGTGACAGTGACATGTTGAGTTTATTATAACAATCCTATATTGAACCTTAACAGCGTCACTTTAAGGTGTATTTTGTATCGCTTTAAAAGTGCTTAGTAAAATTGTATGATTGGGACAATATTGAGTATTCATTTTTCATGAGCTTATAACATTATAAAGAAATCTTTGACTCGAAACGTTAAGGATTAAAAATAAACACCTTTTTTTTAAATCAGAGACAATTTTAAATGTCGCAACGGACAATTAATACCAAAGAAAGGACGTTGCGATGGCATCAATGACTGTGCGGACGGCTCGGATGAAAACATCGCCGCGTGCGCAAATTTTACTTGCGCCCCGGGTCAGTTTATTTGCGAGTACGGAGGCTGCGTTGATGGCTCGTCATTATGTAATGGTGTAAGTGTATTTATTTGAATTTTTGCACATAATATAGTTACTACAATATTTAATCCTACCAACATTACATTCAACAAACAAACAGGCGTAGTTGTATTACGGTATTTGTGTATTTGTGCCCGACATGGCGATAGGCTCGCTCATGCAAACACCGGGCTGATATTTAGTAAAAAAAAGGCAAATATAACTTTTGTCCGACCCGGGATTCGAACCCGAATCCCCAGCGTTGTATATTTAATTTTTTATATTATTTTACTTGTTTTCCCGTTCTTTTATTCTCGTGGGATTTTTTTAAAGTTTTTTTTTGTACATACCTGAAAAGAACCTGGTGGGATTTGATTAGATTGTGTTCATTAGTTAAGTAATCTCTTATATTTACAGACGGCAGAATGCCGTGACGGGTCAGATGAGCGTCTTAACATCTGTGGGAGTTTGACCTTGGTCAAGGTGACAGACCTGATTAGCACGACAGAGGCACCAGTGATTACGCCTAAGTAAGTCCCAATTTGATATACATAAAAACATAAACGCCCATGCTCCCCGAAGGGATAGGCAGAGGTACTAGTGTATGCACATTTCGCCGTATGTTTTACGGTCTCGTATGATAGGCGGTGAGCCTATCGCTATATTGGGCACAAATTCCAAACTCGAGGTTTATATCGAAGTTGAAAAATATCATTATTCCTAACCCGGGATTAGTTAAATTAACTAAAACTTGTGTAACAGATGCATCCTGCCACCGGAACCTCAGAATGGTGTGTACAGGATAATAAGTGAGACAAACTCGAGCGACGCTGACTATGTGTATCTGCAGTACGACTGCTACCCAGGGTTCAGGCTGATAGGGGAGGCCAGGATCCTCTGCTGGAGGGGAACGTGGCCTAGAATACCTTATTGCATACGTAAGTAAAATAATAAATTTTTGGACACCTCTGACGAATCTAATACGACGAAAGAAATACTGGTAATCGACTAACATGTACACGTATGGGTTCGATTCTCGGATCGGGTTGGTTTTTTTCTACTCAATATCAACCTGGAGTTTGGAAGTTGTCCGTGCCCTAGTTGGAAATCTGCCTACTCCTTCGGAGAATACACGCGTGAGGTATTTTTTATGTATGCGTAAAATTGATCTAGAAGCGAAATCAATTAAAAACATAATCTCCGCCTTCTGCGATTCAGCTAATATTTTCATTCCAGAAACATGTCCGTTACGTAAAGACCCGAGTATAGAATACCAATGTACTGAAGAAGACTTGGAGACACCTCGACAGTGTCAAGATGAAGAAGTAGACGGCGCTATAGTGAGACCGACTTGCAAGCAGCCTCACTACTACTCTCCTGTGGAACTACCCTTCATGCAGTGTAGCCAGGGCAGTTGGAGCTCTGGTCCTGTTTGTGTTGCAGGTGAATGTTGTCTTTATAGAAGGTAGCAAGCAAGCCGTACTGATGTTAAGTGACCACTAGCAATAGACTTCAACAAGTTAATGGGTTGCAACGCTGCCTACCGTCAATGGACAGAGCATGTATAGGGAAAAAGATCATTGTCTATCCGTCTTTATACTGACAAATTCTTTTCCCATCTTTAGTAAAATATTTCAGAATAAGGTGTAAGGAATTGGGCTCCTGATACTTTACTCCGTCATTTTTTAATCACTTTTGGGTCCAATACCTGGGTGCATTAGTTAAGCCTCTGTATACCTTTTCTTTTTAAATGTATGTGTTACGGATTATTGATAAAAAAACATACACCCCGCGTGTTTGGAGGGGTAGGGGGAGGTGCAACTAGTGAGTCCTAAAACTCTTTAAGTTTATTTTTGATTGTATTCACATCATTAGGAATGGGAATAGTCGTTTGCTGCCAGATAGACCGATGATCTATAGAGGGAGATATGGGAAGAAAACGGGAAATTTGTTGACGTTAAATTGTCAATATTTAATTTCAGAATGTGGTACAACACCGCCAATAGTATCACAGTTAGTACTGGGCGGGGAGACGGCCAGGAATGGCGAGGTCCCGTGGCACGCTGGCATTTACTACAAGGAACCTTCCAGCGGCTGCTACCAGCAGATCTGTGGTGGCTCGCTGGTAAGCACCACAGTGATCTTATCAGGTAATGGAATCAACATCGAGATATATTGTAATAGAAGAGTTTCCAGAAAAATCTTATTCTACTTCAATCAGTTCAAACTTGACCGAAAACCTTTACCTAAATTAATTTTCCGCAAATGAGGAGTTCATTTTTCATTTTCTCTGCCTACCACTTCAAGGAATATGAAGAACTCCTTAAGCACGGTATAATTTTCAACCGATATAAGTAGCCTAAATATTGACCATAAGGTGAACTTTTTGGTTATAATTTTCTTACCAGCGGCACATTGCTTCTGGAATGAAGTGACCAAACGATTGGAGAACAAGCGTAACTACGCCGTGGCTGTCGGGAAACTCTACCGGGACTGGGACCACCCGAAAGACGAACGGTTCGTGCAAAAATCCAATGTAAGTATTAATATTTTGGAATCAAAATCTATACATTTATTTTACTATATACTTACTTATGATACAATATTTGCATAGATAATAAAATTACTTATTTAATATAAAAATATAGATAAAATATACAAGAAATAAGAAAAAATTAAACACAAACATAATATAAAATAAGGGGACAAATTCCATCGACTACATCATCAAAATGAAAATGAACAATAAAACTATCCCTACACATATGTCATTTGAATAAAACATAGACAAATTAAAAAAACATCCCGGGGAAATACCTAGTAATTTCCCCAATTTTCACGACGACTAGATGTTTACTTTTTGAATCTATCTAGTACAGACAGACAGACATTCATTTTATATATAGATTTGTCCCTAGCGCGTGCTAATTTAGACTCTAAAACTGAAAACAAATGTACAAATCTTTTTAACCAATAGATCAGTAAGATAGCGATACCTAAGCTGTACCGCGGTATCGAGCTGGACTACCATCACGACGTCGCGGTGCTGGTGGTCAACAAGCCGTTCGAGTACAAGCTGCACGTCAGCCCTGTCTGCTTGGACTTCAGACCCGACTTCAACAACGAACAGCTACAGAGCGGGCAGCTCGGAAAGGTGAGTGTAACAAAAGTTAGGTTATATCAGCTACGGTTAGGTTAGGTTAGTTTTTTTATATAATTAAAAGAAACGACACTATAGACTACCTTTACTTATTTTACCACTGCCTGCCTCTTTATCTCCTTTTGTTGTTATGCTAATTCCAGGCGGCGGGCTGGGGATTGACTTCAAAGTACCGAGGCTCCGAGTCCCAAGAGCTGAAGGTGATAGAACTGCCCTACGAAGACCTGGAGAGGTGCATCAACGTGACGTCACGCCAGCTCAAACATTACGTCGTTTATGACAAGATATGCGCTGGATCTTTGGAGGGTAAGAAACTATATATATTAATTTCTTCATGAAATATTTTTAGTTTCATTTGTAGCTCTCTAGCCACAATTGAATAGAACACAATAATGATAAGCGACTACTCTATAAATTTAGCTCATTGGCTAGGCTTCTTTTGGTTTACCATTGTAAAAGTTGACTTGGTAATAGGTGAGGCTCTATGCAGAGGCGACAGCGGAGGCGGGCTGGCCTTCCTCTCTGAAATTTCGGGCGTGTCACGGTACTACCTCCGTGGCATCGCCTCCACCAGCCCGTTGCTAAGCAACGATATCTCCTGCAACGTCGACTCATTGACCAGTTTTACCGCAGTCATAAAATACGAGGACTTCATCAAACGTTACTTATAGCTTATAGAAGATTAGTTTGTAATATGAAATAAAATGTTTCTATTAAAAATCTATTTTCATTTCCCTTCGAAGATACATTTTTTTTGTAGAAAAAGTTTGTGGGTTTTTTTTTCAATATCAGCATAGAGTTTGGAATTTGTCCCCCATATACGGTCGCTAACTATCATATCATGGGACGGAAAAACATAAAACGAAATGTATATTACTTTCACCTCTGCGTACTCCTTCGGGGAATAGAAGCGTGATTATTTTTTATAACAATACTATATTGAGCCTTAACAGTGTCACTTTAAGGTGTATTTTGTATCGCTTTAAAAGTGCTCAGTAAAATTGTATTATTGGGACAATATTGAGTCTTCATTTTTCATGAACTTACAACATATCTGTATTGGTAATAAATTAAGTTATTTGTACTCTAAATACCTAAGTACTCGTTAAGTTAATGAGTAATTACTAATTACTTAAAATGTATTTAATTATAGCAATAGAATTTCATTGTGTAACGAAAATTCGTAGTGTTTGTATGTGGTGTAAAGTTTTTACAATTTAAGTTTTTTTTAATTTCATTAAAAAGGTTTTATTGTGTTAAATGGAAGGCTCACGCTTTTTAATAATTTTTGGTAAGTTATTTTATTTAAATAAATCTATTAAATACCCGTTATTACCTTAAAAATGTTTTATTTTATAATATTTTATTACTATAAATAAAAAAAGCTTTGTTTTTGTTTTAGTGGTACATATTACAGCTGTCACCGCATACTATGATGGGTTCTATTTCAGGTAAAAGAAAAAATTAAGAACTAATATTTTTAAGTACTTATATGTTGTAGGGAATTAATCAAAAACTTTGTTTAAAAATTTTCCTTTACTGTACAGAAAAAAAATTTAAGTGTTTATTTAGTTTTTTAATTAAAATAAATTTGAAGCGTTCTTCCGCCGACCGAACACATTTATAAAACGACGCCATCTTTTGGTGTAAATTCGAATTACAAAAACAATTTCTTTTCTTGTTCATATTTCAATTTCATATACATTTATTTTGAGTTATTTGAATAAAATAACGTAATATTTGAAAAATTTAAACATAAATAATATATATGTATTTGATTTTTTTTCTATGTTATTTACGAATATATAACTTTGTCATTTTTTTTAGAAATATTTCGGATTCTTTCGCTGAATTAAGGAGATTGAAACGGCAGACTATAACTGTACCTAATAGTTGTCAGTAAGTATAGAAACGCGTCAAACTTAATTAGGGGGTGGACAGATATAAATATACCATAAGATTTGTAAATTTCTATCAATGAAACCACATTTAAACATAAATTATGTAAACCTTAAAAATGAATTATTTTTTAAACTATGAAAATTAAAAACTATGATATAATTTTATAATTTTAAAATACCATTTTTTGTGAATTTTTCGCTTTTTGATTGCGTATTCGTTTTTTAATGCTTTTAAAGAAAATATGAAGGTATATAATTTTTCAGAAAGGAGCAATGGCAATGCCGTGATGGTAGTTGTATCAGTGTCGACAGTATATGCGATGGTGCCACCGACTGTCCTGATGGTAGCGACGAGGTGCACGCCCTCTGCCGGAAGATGAGGTACGGAAAGATGATAATGACATTTTATAGTAAAGACATGTTATACCGTTACACAATCCCCCGTCAAGTGTGTCGTGACAGTGACATATTGAGTCTTTACTATAACAATCCTATATTGAGTCTTAACAGTGTCACTTTAAGGCCTTAACAGTATAACAGTATAACTTTAACTGTATCATAACTCAAGAACGGCTGAACCAATTTGTTTGAAAATTGTTGGGGAGGTAACTTAGAACCAGGAGACGGACATAGGATACTTTTTATCCCGTTGGACCGCGTTCAAGGGTGACGTGACAAGTCACTATAAAACGTGGTGTAACAAAAACGAATCCGACATGGAATAACGCAAATGACAGCAAAATGTAACTTTGTTAGGAGTCAACAAAAGAAACGCTACGAGTGAAACCGCGGGGTGTTGCTAGTTATTAATATTTTTAACACACACATGCCTCCCGAATTGTTATGTAAATAATTTTTTTAATAAAATTTGCAGATGTCCGTCAAACCTATTCCGCTGTACTTACGGCGCGTGTGTGTCGGGGACGGCGCAGTGTGACGGCAAGGTCGACTGTGTTGACGCTTCCGACGAACTGAGTCCTGATTGTAGGAGAGAGAGCGATGAAATTAAGTAAGTTGTAATTAAATAGTTCAATACAATTGTCTATTGGGACTGCCAAGTGAGGCCCAGCTGTCTAAGGTATCGCTGGAAGGAGGTGGAGAAGGCCCTGCTGAAGCTTCAACTCTATTGGTAGGAGATGGCGCGGTATAAGTAGACAGTTTATTATCTGAAGTCAAGACTCACTTTGGGTGACTGCGGGCTAATTAGTTGGTGCTATTTTATTACATATTGCTAAAGTCTCTGGTTCGAATCCCGTGTCGGGGAAGGCGATATTATCGGTTTTTTCAAATTCGATATCAGCCCGGAGTTTGGAATATGTGCTCAATATGATAGTGCATAGTAATGTCGGTGAACTAATAATGCACTATAAATTAACACACACTTTAGGTTGTATGTTTTTTTTTATCACATGAAGTGTAACTCTTATGCCACAATTGAATGGAACACAATTACAAGCAGCGTCTCCTCTATTATTATATCTTGATGACGTATTTTCCAGTGGTCAATATAAATGTCGTAACGGACAGCTGATACCAGCTGAGAAGAGGTGTGATGGTGTCTCGGACTGTAAGGACGGGTCCGACGAGACGGTGAGGTCGTGCGCCGCCATGTCCTGTCTACCCCATCTCTTCCAGTGCGCGTACGGCGCGTGCGCTAATCAAGGAGCTGATTGCAATGGCGTGAGTATTATTTGGACATCGGTTTTCTTTTCATATGCATCCGTGTTGACAGGAGGTAAACCTGTCATATCAGGCACTAATTATAGATTTCGTAGCTGAAAAAAATCTTAAATTCGAACTCGAGACCCGAGCAATGCAGTCGTACCGGATAACTGCGCTACTGAAGCGGTAGGTACTGGTGCCACCTTACAAATACAGTTTTCGTTACAAATACAATATTAATTAGAATTTACGTAAGATAACTCTCACATGGAAATGTCCGCTAGCATCGATTTTATTATAGAGAAAAGATTGCGCGGACGGTTCGGACGAAACAGTGGAGCTGTGTGGTAAGATACCTGATGTATCCATCACGACCGTCAAGAGTACCAGCACAGCCAAGCCTACTGTCAGAACTACGACCAGCTCCACAGATAAGTAAAGAAAACATTTTAATTTAGTTGCTATAAAGTCAAACTGGCCGCTAAGAAACTGTCATAAACATGTTTGAAAAATAAGAAAATAATAAAAGGTGTCGATTTTTTTTTTTACTTTTTAAGCGTTTTGTAATTAAAATTATAACAATTAACTAATGAAATAATTAAATAATCGTTTAACTAACAATTACTTATTTAATTATCTAATTAATGAACCGTTATTAAAAATATTACGTATGTGCAAAAAAAGTTTTTTTTCTGCACAATACTGTATTAGAATCAGACATTATCTCAACCTACCCCTTGTTACCTGTTTCTTTAAATTGACTTTTTGCACTTTTTTACATTGAGAAAAACCAACGTTTGACCCCGATCCCACCCGATGTCAAGTGGTGATGTGGTCGAAAAGTGGTACGGGTTAGTTTTATAAAAATCTGTTCACCTTTCTTTTTTTCACTCTTCTCTCTTCACAGAACCACAAGAAGTTCAAAATGCAAGCTGCCGGAATACCCTCAACATGGCACATACATAGTGGTCGGAAGTCCTAACGCGTATCCTGGACAGGTCTTGAATAAGCCCATACTGGAAGTGACATGCGACACTGGATACGCACTAGATTCGCCGAGCAGTTTGTACTGTTCCGAGGGAATCTGGTCGGCGACAGTACCGAGATGTGTCCGTGAGTATTATATTTATATGGAAATAATAAGTAGACAGACAGACAGATTTATGTATGTATATTTAATAATTTTGTCCTCAAGTGAAGTCAGTCACGAAAAGTGCGTGATGTTAAAATTTGGGACGCAAACAAGTGCTAATTTTTAAAAAGAATAAACTGTAATAAAAAAAACATACTTCAAGCCTGTAACCACCCCTAAGGGATGGACAGAAGGCAGTGCAAATAGTTTGGAATTTACATTTGGAAAAATTACGTCTTTTTCACATAAAAATTATTCAATAAATGTAAAAGTACCTAAAATTACGTAAGATGGACCTGTATTACATCCGAGTATGATTTTTTTTAAACCAGCGCAATGCAGAATGGTCGAAAACCCTACGGTGTCGTACGAGTGTTCCATGGTCTATGGAAACAACACCAAGAGCTCGTGGCCCTGCAGGGAATATGAACTTGAGGGCACCAGGGCTGTCGCCAGCTGTAAACAGAACTACCGCTTGAAAGATGTCGCCCCAAAAGCTAAATGTGTTGACGGACTGTGGGAGAAACTCGTGCAATGTGTACCAGGTAAGACATCTTTAATAGAGTGTCCACAAGCCCATAACTGAGTTGAAAAAACCCAAATATCAATTTTTCTAACCCGTATTCGAACCTGAGACACCAGTGTTGCAGCTTGCAGCACTGCACCGGGGAAGTTAATATTTTATTAATTCTTTTTTAGAATGTGGGACGATAATACAGAAGAGTACTGCGCTGGTGCTGGGGGGGCACGCTGCAGAAAGAGGGGAGTTGTCCTGGCACGCGGGCATCTACAGCGGAGTGGGGCGCTTCGAGCAGATCTGTGGCGGGTCCCTCATCAGACGGAGCACGATTGTATCTGGTAAGGATATCCTGATTCTGTCGCTCTCCTTACAGTCCCCCACTGCACCTTGAAGCCATAATACGAGACCTGTCTACTGGTGCGTTGTGTGGTTATTTTGACCCAAGATTTTTTCATTACGTGTGGTAACATGACGTTTATGGTCCTAAATGATGTTATGCCGCATCAGGGCAATAAAATTTATTTCCTTCCGCGCTGGATGAAATTTCAATTTGGGTCAATATGACCTCACAACACAGCGAACGTGTAAGTAAGAGTAAGAGTAAGTAAGAGTAAGAGTTTGTGGCGAATCATTGATGATTATGACAGTTTATTGGTTAATAAATTTTTTGACAGATTCATTAATGCATTTTCCTCACAAAACTTTTCTAGCTGCTCATTGCTTCTACGATGATAACAAGGAGTCAGTGAAGCCAGTGAGGAATTTCGCGGCAGCTGTCGGCAAGATCTACCGCTCCTGGAACGACCCCAGGGACAGAGATGCACAGAAAAGATATGTGAGTAAACTGAGTGGAAACGTATCACGAGGGACTGCGTAAGATTTTGACAGGGATTCCATTTGTCACGATCCTAGCACAAATATCTCTTTTTCTAAAACCATACGAGCATATGTATAAATGCTAGTCGGTTACGGGCACCCCTACAGACACTGCATCTCAAACTATCAACATAAAAAGACCTCCTAAAACGTATCCTTAACTGTCCCCAGGTGAAAGAGCTGCACGTCCCCGAGTCGTACAAAGGTCCGGAGAACAACTTCCAGGATGATATAGCACTGGTGGTGGTCGACAAGCCCTTCACTTATACCTCGTACATACGACCAGTCTGCTTGGATTTCCGGACAGACTTCGAAATGGAGCACCTGCGGCCAGGCAACATGGGCAAGGTGAGATATATGCATAAGTATTCCAACATCGAGATATATTGTTATAGAGGTGTCACTTCAAAGGGCTACAAAGTTAATAAATAATTATACCATTGTTGTGCCACAGGTCGCTGGCTGGGGCATGGAAGACACATCAGGGCATTCCTCGGATATACTCAAAGTGGTCGAACTGCCGGTGGTCGAGTTTAACGTGTGCTGGGAACGAGCGCCCTTCGAATTCAAAGGTCATATCACGTCGAACAAATTCTGCGCGGGATACTACAATGGTAAATATGTAAACAGGACTCTTAGTTATATATACATAAAAATGAATGTCTGTCTGCGATCGCAACGAAAATTTTGAGAAATTATTAGGCATTTCCACGGGTAGGTCTATTTTTTATGTTATATTGCCTTTTTGTTCAAACACAGCAACCTGTGAACGGATACAGTTAGTTCCTTATACGAAGATAAAAGCGGAATCTTTTTATTTTTGGTCAAGTTCGCTAAGCTGTCATTTCATAAAACTGACAAAACAATTTAATCCGTTTATTTTTTTATATACCTGCTACTCACTGCTAGTACCATTAAGAACAGAAGCTGTTAGTTACACTATGTAAAGGCTATGTTTGTATTGCTCAGGGACGGCGCTCTGTAAGGGCGACAGTGGCGGTGGTCTATCCTTTCCTTCAACAGAGTTCGGGGTGATCCGTTATTACCTCCGCGGTATCGTCTCCACCTCACCAGCTGCGAGTGACCAGGAGTTGTGCAACGCGCTCACTGTCACCACGTTTACTAAAGTCTCCATGCAAGAGTCATTCATCAGCGATAATTTGCACGAGGACTTTTGAAAGAAATACATTATTAATTAATTAATTAAAACTTTATTAAAATAAATGTATGGAATAAATTAATTCAATTACGTATTTACATTATGAAAATAAAAAAATATATCCAAACAATGTGACATTGGATAAGCGATGTCGCGAAGAAAAATCCAAAATGTGTAAAACTGACATAGATTTTAGAATTGTCACGTGGTCTATTCAAAATCTATGTCAGTTTTGTATATTTTGGACATTTCTACTAGCGATATCGCCAATCGAATGTAACTGACTACAGACAGGCCTTGTTTGGCGTTTGTGTGTATTCCCCAGGTATCGATTACACGCCCGACCTAATTACGATCTTCGCGTGACTAAACAGTACACCAGGGGGGGCCAACGTGTGGCTCATTAAAGAATTATTTGTAATATCGATAAATGTACTCGAGTTCAATTTTCATTTTTGTGTCATTATTATAAAATAATTATGGTTCAATTATCAAAAGGAGTTACATTTTTTTTACATACAAAACCGTCTTACAAAACATAAATGTTTGGAAATAAGTTACAAATTTATCTACCCGTAAATTTTTTGTAAACAATTATTAATACATTACATAACTTTAAAATGTTTAATCAAATTGAAATTCAACACACTTATTTTATATGTTTCGTGAACAATTTATAAAATTTGAAAAATATTATCAAAAGGTTGACCACCCCTGCATTATACCATACTAACAGGCTCTTTTTAAAATGCAAGTACGGTAAATGAACAATGATCTTAGTTTTTTCAAATCGATATCAAAGCGGAATTTGGAATTTCTGACCGATATGGTGATGAGCTATCCCTCGGGAAAACATACGGTAAAATGTGTGTGCACTAGAGTCACCTCTGCCTACCTTTTTTATACAAGCGTAAGGCATGTTTAAAAAAAATACTTTTAATTTGCACTGTGACCGAACCGGTGAAATATTTGAGGATAATTAATTATTTACCTGTTCTTATGTCTACGTGACTATATACACGGTAGTGTCACAGAATGGGATAGCTAGGGGTGTGGAACTCACCAGTAGCAATGCAGTGATCGCGTTGGACGTGCGCCTGCGCTCGGAGCTGTGTAGTAACAAAGTACATATGTACTGAATACGAGTATATACAACACTACAATGTTAATAAATAGTTTTTTTGTCTTGTCTTTTCGTTATTTCTTTTTTTTTCTCGCTCATTGATTAGTTCGCAGTCTTCTCTTGCCATCCCATCCGACCTCTACCCAGTACTATCATTACGACGTCATCGTTTCTGTCAGGGGCAGGGGAAACGCGAGATGTACGTTTCCTTGGTATTGATAAAGGAGTGCCTAGGAATAAAATAATAATTTAAAATAGTACATATGACTTACCAAACGAACTCGGGACAGTTCCAGTGGTTTAATGTTGTCGAAAAATTAACTCACTTTGACCACTCCTCCGTCGGTGCTAGGTGTGAGACAAAGAACTATGGGTTCGGCGTACGAGAGAGCAGGACACCAACACTACATGCAGTACTGATATCGATGTATATATGAACGCCTGGTACTTTTGCAGCCATAATGTTATTGTCTTTTGACAATCCTAAAAAAAATAAGTCTTTTGTAATCTCACAGAACCAGTTTTAATGAAATAGAGAAAGCGTAAAAATATTCGCAAACAGAAATTTGTCATAGCAAATTTTTATTTGACAGCTGTCCTAAAAGAGGTGGTGATTTTTTATCTGTTCGCATCGAGTTCAAATGATAAAAACCACTCTAGAATTTTCTATCACTCGATTTCGAATTCAAAAATTGTTTTTAAATGCCACCTTATTATTATTTTTTTAAATTTATTTAGAAATTAAATCTATAAAAATATCAATTTCGTTAATGCCACCGATTTCTCATTCTACAGAAAGGTTTATATGTATACATTCACGTTATAGTAAAGAAAAGAAGAAATCAAATACGAAATATGCTCTAATACCCATGCGAAACCGGGACGGACAGTTAGTAAGAAAATTTTAAACTTTTTTTTAATGAAATATTAATGCCTTTAAGAGGCACAGATTCACCGGGTTTGAGGTGACAGAGCGCAGAGGGCGCTTAGCCTAAACCTCGTTTTTAAGTAACTAAGCTCGAGGGCTCCCGCGGGAGCCTCGGCTCGGGCCGTTACTTTATTATTGTGACCGGATTGGAAGCCCACCGAGCTCTTAGGTGGCTTCGGACGCTTTATGGAGTGTCTAGGCTCAAGGGCCACCGGAAGACGACCTCGGCTTAGGCTTGAGGGCGCCCGCGAGGTGTAAACCACGGCTCGATCGGTACATCTATCAAACTAAATACATCTTACCTGGGTGTAAGTGAATTGGTCGGTGCAATTCAGGTACCCGGTAATACCGCAGCATGACCAAGGAGGTTGGATTAACTCTTCAGTACCAGAACTGTGTAATATTGAAAATTATTGGCACGTTTTTTATTTATTTTTTTTTATTTAATTTCTACTTTATACTTGCCTTATATTCGTTGGCGCAGTCGTCGTAGGGGTCTCAAGTTCGAATCGTTATAATAATTTTTTTAATTAGATACACTAGTTGCACCTCTGCCTATCCCATTAGGGAACATAGAATTGGTGATTTTTTATTGATATACTTGAAAAACGTTTTTATTCATCAAGACATTATGTTAATAACGTTTCATTTAATATGAATTCATTACGTACATTTAATTAATTAATTTTAGTTCCATTTAAGAGAACAAATGTCTCTTGTATCCAATATTTAGAAGAATATGAAATAAGGAATTGCCTTCAATATTATTGTAAAAAATGTACTTAACTTATTTTTTTCCTTTAGTAGAAAAAATATGTAACTTTTTTATATAACTTATTTTGTTATAGTATGAGATTTGTTCCTATAACTGCCTCGGTGTCTCAGTGGTATCACGTATTACGTATACGGTATGGCTGTAACGCATTCCCGGGTTCGATTCCCGGGTCGGGAAAAATGATATTGGGTTTTTTCAACTTGATATCAGCCCGGAGTTTGGAATTTGTGCCCGTTATGGCGATAGGCTCGGCCACATTATGGGACGGAAAAACATATGGCGAAATGTGGGTGCACTAGTTGCACCCCTGCCTACCCCTTTGGGGAATACAGGCGTGAGATATTTGTTCCTATATCTTTAACAAAAAAAGTTATAAAAAATTCACCAAAAACATACGTGTAATTATGTTCACAGCATTGGAAGGCGAGCCTCAATGCATGTGTTATTTGTCCATCGTCAGCTTGTATACCTTTCTGTAACATTGAAAATTAGTTCCTTTGGGTTGTTAATTTTATCTTAATTAAAATGCCGTGTCTATAATTTTTTACCTCTATTATATTTGATGTGTAGTAAAATATGACAGCACATTCTAATAAGAGAAGAAGAAAGACCAGGATTGAATACTGGAAAGATTTAAAATTTATAAGGAGTTATATTGTTGTAAAAATTGCAACTTAAACTAAACGTTTTATTTAACACTAGATGGCGTTATACTTAATTTCAAATTTAAACAATTAAATTTTAATCTTATGTCTCCCGTAAAAGTATCTATGGATCTCAATATACTTACCATAGATAACAGAAACTGTGAGCAGTTTATAGCACCATAGAAACCCATAAAGGCTATAAAGAAGAAGAAGATTGCCAGCAGAGCAAAGACAACACCAAGCTGCACGTCCAGAAACTCCGGAGGGAAGAGTGCCTGGAAAATATCCTTCTTTAATATAAATAGATTGTAAAGTTATTGTTTCTTTTATTTTCCTTACATGGTACATACTGGTAACAAGGTAATGAAATGGCAACTGTCGTTGGGATAACCGCGCCACATTCTAATTTATTTGTGATATGAAGTGTTTTGCCTTTGCCATGCCTTTTACATTAATGTAGTTCATTGAAAAAATATTATTTATTTATCGAAATGTTGTACGAAATGTTTTTTTCAATAACTCCAAAACAACTTTAATATAGGACGTAGTTTACGATAATTCGAATGATGAATTCGAACCCATGACCTCAAGTTTTGCGATCCATACATTTAGGCTATAGGTTGCTTTTTGTTTGATATATATAATTCATATATTAATTTCATATCGACATACTGACCTAGATAGTATATTACGTTCCAATTTATCATATCGTAAGAAAGAATTTCCGATTAAATTAGTTTATTAAGGGCAATTGCCTTTTATTGTCTGTACAGACCCCGGCTTTACATTGTTACAAAAAACATACCTCACGCCTGTATTCCCATAAGGGAAGACAAATATGCAACTAGTTCAACCAATGTTCAACCTTATGTTGCAAAAGTGAGTGGTAGTGTCGGTAGGGGACGACCCAGGAAGACTTACATCGATCAGATTAGTGACATAC
>JAABKM020028356.1:0-15288 GCA_016277805.2 Papilio aristodemus | reverse complement strand
AGTCTTCATTCGTCTGTACTCCAGACACCTCTTGTTTTCTTTTCAAACACCAACTCCTGCACCCGTATCCTAACTCTAGTCAAATCTAAAAAAAAAATCCTAACATGATTTGATCTTTGGTATAATTTATTAAAGCATTTCTCGATTTTGACACAAGTAACAAAAGCGAACTAGTTATACATTTGCCTACCCCTCTTACAAAGGCGTGAAGTATATTTTTACATACTAGAGCTCTTCAGTTCCTTACGATACGAGATATCTCATTCTTCATAATCCTTCAAACCGTTTAAACGAAAGGAGGTTACAGTGTAAAAAACATACGCATATATTTACATACAAATACATACATACCCTTAAAACTTAACCCTCCTAGCAGTCGAGCAATAAAATAAAGTGATTCTGAATACAGCGCATAAAATTTCGTGACGTCATCGAATATACTAGAACAAAAGACAAACACTCGCTGAATTATTTCACAGATAAGAAGACATTTTGACAAACGACATGAACGTTTTGTGCGTCTAGATATGTCGGCATTAAAATTTTTGGAACCAAAGTATAGTTATAGTTCCTAAAATATAAGTGTTGCTTGTGGACAAGTATCGTATTTTTTGTATTGTCTGTTCATTTCCCGTGGCAGTGTGATACGTTAAGATAATTACAATTAGGTCTCCGTACATTAATCATTATCCTAAAGAAGTTCAATCGTTACGCCATCTTCATCTAATAAAACACAATCTTAACCAGATCGTCAGTTCATCTTATTAAAAAAAAACTACATTTGACTAACACATCAGTTTCTTAGTTCCATCCCTCTCACTGTAATTATTAATCAAATAGAATAACAGACTTCCAAAACAACAGAATGAAACAATCGTAACAACAAGTAGTTGAAAATTTGGCGACAACTTCGGACGAAACTTGTTAAAGTTTGTGCATTGTAAACAGCCGACATAACTCTATTAGACACAAGAACATAAGGAATCATCAGGGAAAGGAATTTTAATTAATTAACCAAACAATGTTGTTACTACATACTACAAACGTAAATCTATCCCACGATTGTTTTTTTTTATTTATTATTATAATATTATTTACATAAATAATATAAAAAAAACTTAATTTATAATAAAAGAATTCTTTATTTTTTAAATAATAGCTGATTAAAAAATAATTTACTAATGTTTTCTTTTAACCTAAAGTAAACTGATGAGGGATCGAACGCACGGCCATGTTGCGCATGTCTTGTAGGTAGTGCCCTCAACTGTTAGGCTATTGGCGGTTATAATAAAATAAAATGTTTCCTCTATGAGCCACAAATATTTATTTTTCTTTAAATTGTAAGGATGTATTTACTATTAACATGTACCATAAAGTCCAACTTGTTGACGTGTAGCTATTATTCGTTATTACAGTAAACGTCGAGTCTTTTTCATTTATTCTTATCACGGAATAATAAAATTATTTAAGCTCCAGACATTCGGAATTATTTCTCAAGTTTTCATAGCTCTCCGTGTCGTGTACCGCTGAGCGGAAAATTACGGAAGTCTGCGAAGTTTGTGTTGAATTGAGTTTGTGAAGTTTGTTTGTTAGTTGCTTACTTTGGTGCGACAAGAAATCGAGCTATTTGAGCTTTCAAAAATTGCGAGACTGTATCAGTAATGTTTTGAAGTTTGTTTTCAATTATTAAAAAAAAAACATAGAAAGCTTTATGGTAAAAACATGGCACTTGTTGCATCCTACCATCGTAAATTTAAACATACGGCTGATCGTTCTTTTTTCGAACAAACCGATTTAAAACTTTGTTGATTATAAGGCAAAGGATTACAACAAGTTACCAGCGTCAATATTTCCGTTAAATCATGACGTCATTCAAGGAAAAAGTAAATAAGATGTTACTAAACTAGCGCGTAACCTTTCGACCACATCACTACTTTCATCAGGGACTGTAATCCAACACTAGTTTATCCACTGTAAAAAAATAACACTATTAAAGCGCTATACATTTTTAATATTAAGTTATTCATTATTTCGTCAAAATAATTTCAAATAAATAAATCTTATTTAATAAAACATCGTCATATTTTAATTTATCTTACCGAAAGTTTCTTGTGGATCTTAAGTAAATTTATGTCGGAGTTTTGTTTAAATTTTCAATAAATTGTGAAGCGAGAAATGCGACAAGGCACTTCAGAGTTGGACGAAAACAATACGAGCGGCGGCGAAATAAAGTTTACCCATTCGTGTTTGCGACTAGGACAGTGGTAGAACCCGTAATTGAAACGCATGACTGACCCGTTAAAAGTTGCTTTATTGTTAGATTTCCATCCTTTTAATGAGAACGAGGTTAATAGATTAAATAATTGACTTCAATATGTAAGATTACAAATTTTTTGAGGTTAAAATACTTTTGCCCCGATGGCGCAGTTGTATCACACAAAAGGAGACGACAAAATTTATTATTATATTATAAAAATTATATACATTGTAAGAATGCCGTCTTATTATACTGTTTATTTTAGGCAGGGCAATTAAAGATTAGGAGGCAATTAAAGCTCCTTGAAGTAAAATTTAATGTTCCAAGCCTATCGTCTCCACAAACAATACATCTCAAGCCGGGGGCGCGCTCGAATCTTTGTTTTTCTTTTGCCTCTTAAGTTTACGTATTTCATATAAGCTTTCAGTAAAACTGTGTTTTCTTAGACTTGTAATGTTCTGTTTGCCTTGTAATACCGCATTTTTAGACAGTATTAATGTGATTTGATTCCAAATAATAAATAATTTACATTTGTTCGAAGTACATCTGGTGGAATATATATATGTGTGTGTGTGTGTGCTTTGGCAACACTACATAGAACATTGCGTTAATGTGTTTAAACAACATGATATCTATCTATTGATATCTCCAAAAATAATTACTATTTTATTTTTCGAAAACCTTTCCGGGGAAATGCGTGATCATTTCCCAAATTTTCAAGACAATTGGATATACGTTTTTTTAATCTGTCGAGTACATACAAACACACACTCATTTTTGTATATATAGACTATGTAAAGATAAATAAATAAATTCAATCAACTCAAGATACTTCGGTAAGTTTATAATGAAATAGTTAAATTAATCTTTATTGTTACCTAAGTTATTAAAGTTAGTTCGACTTAGCGTGAAGTTGTGTGCTTATCGAATGCAAGGCAAGCAGGCAGCGCGTCGCGTCACCGGTAATCTCGTATAATTATGACGAGCTTCCGGCGCATCCGAGAAAGCTTTAAAGCTCCAAAGCTCTATGAGATAAAGATCTTAAAAGCTCATATGGATCGTAACATTGAAAGTTCCGCGTATCGCTATTTAGAAAATCATATATTGGAAGTTGCCAAATTTACACCGTGAAACGTTATTTTATACTTTTAGTCATGTTTTCAATAAATATATTTAGTAAAAAAAAACATAACATACTGTTAATTAATTAAAAAAATTCAGTAACCGAAAGTAATCTCCCAATTTCGTAGGTCCTTAAATCAGTAAAAACTAGTGATTTTTTAACTAAAATAGCGCGTTTTCAAGATCATGATACTTATCAGCTATATGAAGCGCACTGCAGAATACCGAAATTTAAATAAATTGTAGTAAAAAAAAATTAAGCTTAAATAAACATCATCTGCATCGGCTCTCTGTTGAAAAACTGAAGCGTTAAGCAAACAGAGGAGCCACTTGGAACAGCGAAAACGAATTCATTTATCATTCATTCATTTATTTTAAAAAAAACTCACTTTAAAAATTCATTAATATGGCTGATATTTTGTGAAAAGTGCGCACATTAACGTGCTTTTACAAAACTAATCAATTTTTGAAAACAACATAGAGTAACAAAAATAGAAATCCGATTTTCTTTTGCAATTGCAACTCCAAGAAAGATTTGTTGGAACATTAAATAATTTCCCTCATCTTAAATAAACTGTCTTCATGGCGCAGTTCATTTACGGTGTACATCTGCGTTGCTGAGATTTTGAATTCTAATACCGAGTTGTATAAAATTTGTGTCCTATATGGCGATAGGCTTGACCCCTATCATATCATGAGACGCAAAATATACGGTGAAATGTAGGTACACTAGTTACATCTTTATCTACCCTACATAGGCGTGAGATAAGTTTAATGAAATCATATTATTAAACAAAGTTTTTTTATAATCTGTTGACGTATTTTCTTCTCTGGATTATATCCAAGAGTTACTTTGACATTGACATTTAATAAATGTCATCATGAACGTATATCACAATTAAATTTCTTTTATATCTGTTCTCCTGAATTATCATTAATTTGATAATGATAAAATTACAGTCAGTATATTTGATATCTTTAATTGTTTCTTATGTAATTTAGGTTTATATTACTACGAATATGTTAACTCCACCGACGCGAGAAGTATATTGCATTTTGCCTGACGAGTCTATACTCATCAAGAGGAGGTCAAATTATAGTGCTTTTTCGCTTTCCTTCTTTTACTAAGAATAAAACGATGAAAAGGGGAAGGAGATTTAAAGGAAAAATATCCTTTTTTCTGTCCATCCTCTCCTCTGTCCGTCAAAAATAGCAACGTATCTAAAACTTGTTACAATCTATCTACAACCCTTAACAAAATTCTTGATGGCCACTTCAAAAAACTGATGTCTCATTTGTGTATCTTCCAGATATAGATGTGATCTGGGATCGCATGTGTTTTTGTATCTGTGTACCTCAGTTGTGCTGCTATCCGTCTCTCTTCAGTCCTTGTCTCTCGTGCCTGCCTTTCTGTATTAAAGGTGAGACAAACTAATAGACAAATTTTAAAATACCTTAATTCTCATTCTTCCTGGGACATATCGTCAATCGAAAAAGAGATGTGTCAAAGTTTTTAAAAATTTTTGCTCACCTTTTTGGGAGACGAAAATAAGTTTAAAATTCCAAGTTAAGTATTGAATTTGTTTTTAAACCAAACAAAAGTATTGCTGACAATGCATACTTCTAAAACATGAATTTAAAAAGGAATGTGGCAGAACGCAGGTGTACAGCGAAATTGAACTTTATATATATTTCCTTGTCAACCATTAATATACCTTTTTCATTTGTCCTTATTGAATTGTATTTCAATGAATTCTAAACCTTATATTGTTATTTTCAAGGTATAAAATGGTGCCAATGCTTCGTCGTTAACTACGACCGTGAGGATAGTACGTCTTCAGTTGAGATGAACAAAAACCGACAAAGTTTCTAATTGACAATTAGTATCAGACATGCAACGCTACAGATAATAAATTTGTATATATGTCTATGTATCTTTTTATTTTTTTATAATCAGATCTTTGTAGAGATATAAAGATTTATAACCCTTAAATGAAAGTCATAGATCAGAAAAGAAAGGGACTCGAAGAAGTGATAAAAGTACCTAACAACCCTAACCTAGGAGAACAGTTTGATACCTAAGTAATGCATCTGCAATTTGCGAAATGGAAGAGGACAGATAAATTAACGCACTTAGATATTTCAACGGACCGAGTTCGCATTTATACTAATTGTACGACAACGGTAGTGAAATACAACAATAGTAAAGAAATGAGTATTATTTCTTACATGAGTTCCCAATTGGTACAGCCGACACAATTTGGACAAAATAAATTGTTCTACAACTATTAAATCAATTACTACTACACATAATGTTAACCTCTTTTGTAATTAATGCTTGATATAGCTTCCTTGACAAGTAAAGCAAATTATGTCACGTAAAAAATATTATACGTCAAAGTAAAAGAAATCTCGCGTTAATGTTACAAATTATTAATTTAATCTAAATCAATGTGTGCCTTCCTTACAAGTGGATTTATTTCTTGGTGTCCGTTGTTATTCATTTGTCCTTGGATATTTTGCGTACCTCTGCCAATACCTTGCCTGCTTCTATTTTCATCGTACAATAACTCCGAAGACCGTGAGAAATCTGAACAAAGATTTAACGCTTGAAATTTTGCGACGATTGAAAGAAATTGTTAAAGAAAATTTAAACAGGTCTAATGTGTTGCTTGTTGCCTTTACTAATCAGTCCTTGTGTCTCCTGCATTCCACTATTTGATTGTTGCATGGATGCCATCATTGATAAAAAACCAAAGGAGTCATGTTGTACGTAACTCAAGATTAAAAATAACATCTTTCAAATTTAGAACAATCTGAAGCAAATAATAAACGGAAATATACCGCTTGTGTATACTCTTTAAGATAAAACTAATTTAAAATTCTAGAAACAGATCGAAGATGTGCTTTTTACCGTGGATTAAAACTAGAAAGGTACCGACTGTTAAACGAATGTGAAAGACTGCAGTACGTAATGAAGCCAAGGAATGTAAAGAAGTTAATCATTTGATGTCCATTATGAAGTTTTGTTACAATGTTTACGAGTATACCGTTTAAACACGAAATTATGTTAATTTGAAATACACAATAAAGCTAAATTATTTGGTCGTAATATGTAGTACAATTTATTTAACATTTCGGGTCTTGGATTGCTTTTTCTCGGAATTTTGTACATAATTACAATGTACAATCGAAAAATGTCTTTCTGCATTGATTTTGTCATCTATTGTTCTATCATCACATTTTTGTTTTCGTCCGTTCTTTCCGGATTAACACTTCTTCAGTCCTAGAAAGAGGTTACCTTCCCGTACGTGGTCTCCATTCCAAGACTTTCCTCCACCAACTGCCTTAACTAACTTGACGCATGTCTCTTATTGCCACTACGAGTTGTTTATTTCTTGCTTTCAATTCTAAATTATCTTTCTAAACATCTTTCACTACTCTTTTACTGTATTTTGATACTATAGTATCAAATATATTATTACTATTATCAATTGAATTTTATTACAACCTTTTTACTTTATAGTCTATGACCCACTTCATCTATCATAGAGTTTACAATAAACATTACAAAATACTCTATGCTTGAGTATTTTCTATGAATCTGCTGTCTTTTTACTGTCAATACAAGACCAATATTACAAAAGCATTATGTGATTATCTAAAATTTAAAAAGTGTCTTAAATTTCCAACATTATTTAATAAATTTCTTAAAATATAATCTCGATCAATGTATGAAATAATCTCAATAATTTTTCAATTTGCTTCCTCTGTATCTCCTTGGATCTTTTGCATTCCGCTACCCATTCTTCTACTCCTGTTTTCCTCACGGAATCCTGAATAAGATCAACCAAAACCTATCCGATGTTGGGAATATCAAGCTTTCAATTTTGAAAAAAAGGAATAGAATTTTTTCTAGAAATGTGGAAGTAATAAAAATTCATGAAGTGCTACGAAAGAAACAGATTTACAAACTTTAAGAGTTTGTAACTGATTTTATTGATTTATCAATAAAAAATTTCATACTTATGTGTTGTATCTTGGAATTTTTGATAAGGTTTTGTGCAGCCTGCCTACCTTGTTGCAGTTGCGCAAAAACCTGCGCCCTTCGTGAAGAGACTACCATTGAAAAGGACTGTACTTGCAGCTGAAGTGAAACTAAGCATGTTCAACTGACAGACAGAAAGGGTATACACATGTGTATATGTCCATGCATACCGATCTTTTGCCCATTCCTCATTATGGTATTTTGCGTACCTTTCATATGTCCTAAATGTATTGGTTTATGCGTATGCCCTAACGACAATACGTCAGATTAAATCTAAATCAATCGCTTAAAGTGTTTTCTTTTAAATAAATTTATATTAAGTTACTAGTAACATCATGACCCTGCCCTGATCGCATTCTAGGCGGGGTCAGCACAACACGTTCCCTCCTTCCATAACTTTAAGCAACTTGTTAACTTATTGTCACCATCGTATGTCATGTGAAACATAACAAAGTGTAATGCATTATTTTTCCTACTTTTAACAAGTTTTCTTATTCTTTTTTTTATATTTTATAGTTTAACTTTTGTAAATTATTACAAATATAACGAAAGTCATATACTTTTGTGAGGTCTAAATACGTTGAAAATGTCTACTTTTTTTTCGTTTTTTTTCCCTGTCGATACAAAAGATTATTCGTACTAAGTTACAGTGCCGAATGTCATTTCTCCGTTGTTCCAAAGTTATTTGGCAAGCAATACTAAATAGTGTCGGAACTGAAGTCGTATATCATACTAAAGACTATAACAAGTCTTGAATAGATATGTCATTGTATTGTTAACTTTAAAAATTGTTGAATAAATAAAACTGTAAATAAATTTGTATTTGACGATAAAATTTTAACATGAAATGGTACAAGTTTTACATAAAAATAAAACTTGTATTATTGAGCAGAAACAATGCATAGCACCTGTGACAGTCCGTTGTACACTTCCCTTTGTATTTCCACCAATTGCGACGACTTCCGGTGCCGTCAGCGCCATATATAGCGCGTTGTCACCAGGGGCCGATGACGCCGTTTTGCACTCATAGCGTCGTTAGTACTCAAACGTGCAACGTCTCTAAAGTAAATTCTATTTGAGAATGCAAAAACTTTATAAGGGTATATTATAAGTATTAAAAATGAGTGAAAGTGAAAATGTGCGTCAATAATTTGACATCCAATTGATTTGAAAGTTTTCCTTTGTAACACGGACTATTAAATTAAAACTTTAAAGATTGAGAATAACGCCATCTATAGTTCGAAATTGAAACAATATTATAAGACACATTTCATGTTTCTTTAGTTTCTTAAACTACGAATATTTCAATGTTTTATTTCATAATGTGTCTTCAATATATCAGTCAATAATGAAATGTTTCACAAAGCAACATTTGTTTACTTACAACAAATTAAGTTTAAGAAAAATGCACAGAGATTTAGCAAGAACAACTGAAGCGATGGAATGTTTATGTCGGACTTTAAGATAATGGTTGCTACTCGTTTCATGCTATTGCGTTTTTTATTCGTCCAATGTTTTAAAACAATCAATGTATCACTAAAACAAATAGATAATATAGCGGTGTCTTTATTAATTATTACAAATGGCGGTATAAAATTATCTAATTTGCTGGCGACGGTCATTTAAAATTAAGTATAAATTATTTAAAATCATCACTTGAATCTTCTGTTACATTAATTATTATGTCTTCTATAAAAAGAAACACAATTACAATTTGCTAAATCGATTTTAAAGCCATTTAAATACTTCTTTATTTTAATTAAAGAAATAGAAAACGTTGTTTAAAATGTAAAATATTGTTATATAGCGATTAAAATTTCATCGTAATTAAATCGATTGTATTGAAAAATGAAATACGTTTAGTTTTCTAAAAATTGTGTCTCGTCGTAGAGCGACAGGGTTACCTATAAAATTCTATGAACAAATACGTCTCCCTCTTTCATTTTCATTATTAATTAATAATTCGTATTTACAATATTTAAACCAATGCATATATACTAGTATTGGTATTTTAAACAGAAATTTGTAGTTTTGGTTACAGTTTACAATAGCGTGGCACAGGACTGCGGACGCAACACTTTTATCTTAAACATTTGCGACTCTTATCTGTAAATTGGGTTTTCGCTCGAACGTTCCGAGCGGAACGAGTTCTGTTTCGTTTTATTTTTTACTGCTCCGTTTAATTAGAAGCATTCATATAAATTTATTATTATTTCTGTATAACTATCTACTCCGTATCTCAAAAGGATTTAAGGATTATGAATTTCTTATGTATCTCGATGTACTGCTTTTTTCTTTATCTTGTCTTTTTTGTTCTTCTATGCAACCGAAAATATATTGTCGTTTCAGGAAATCTAGAATATGGAAAGCGCTAAGATATCATGCCTTTTGTTTTGTCGATACTTAACTCGCTAAACCAACAATAAGGAACAAAAGAACAACAACTAAGCACCTCGGTATCTAAGCTACATTGTTGTTTCTAACTCTAAGTTACATTTTGTTAACTTAACGACACCTATAACTATTCCCGACGGGTGTTATGGTGTTTCACATTTTACGACTTCTGCAACGAAGCAAAGTGTCATCTGAAATATGCATTCTTACACAACTTTGTGTATTTGTGTACAAAGTTATTTAGGTTTAATTTATGAAATTTGTGTAAATATATTCTTTGTAATTTAAAATCGCTTTTCCGATTTTATTTTTCAATTTTACTCTGATATCGGAGCTACTGAGAGTGTTTTTAATTCGCATTAAAATGTATTGTGTAATTTGAAAAACCTAAGCGAACAGACTGCGGGTAGCGACTTTGTTTATACTATGTAAATAATTCTAAACATTATTCATGTGAAAAATTCTTTAGACACTTTTGATATGAGGAAAAGACATTGAATTCACTAATATTGATACTAAATTAATGGTATTTCCAACCTGTCACGCTCGTGTCACGTTAAGGACTGTTTATTATAGATCTATCTGCCTCTGTCTATTTCTTACGTCACGAAAATGTAGGAAAAAGGAATCTCTTCAGACCGTCACGTGCGCAAGTAATAAGACACGTCCGAGAAAATATAATATCGCGGGGAAACAACGCGCCTCCCTAATGCGGGCTACGTGCGCGTCGACGACACATATCACGCGGATAAAATGTCTATAGCTTAACACACTCCGTATTCCCCAGCGGGGTAAGCAGTAATAGAGATCTAGACACAAGCAAAGTTAACAAAGAGGTTTAGGATTACGGCATCGTACACGTATACGCTGGATATTACGTGAATGTCTTTCATCATATCCTTATTCCCTAGCGGGGTGAACAGTCAAAGAGATATCTAGGCGCTAGCTGAGCAACTTGTATTCCCTAACAAAGTTACAAATAAGTTTACGTTACCAATGTGACTTCTTAAACTATCATTGTCTTTTTACAAAGTAGTTTTATTGACTAATTTAATAATGTACCTTTGAAAATTAAATAAACATACAAAGAATAATTTCTTTTTCTACGTGAATACTGCACTTTTGAAATGTAATCAACTTTGTTCCAAACAAATATTTCTTAATTTTTTTTTCTTTTCAAAACCAAGCAAGGTGAAGGCGAGCTTTTAAAAGCTCACGTTTAAGTAATGACACGCGTTCTACCAAAATATTAGGCGTCACGTGCGACTCAGGTAGCGACACGTGAGCTCTTACCTCCCACATAGATATAGTAGCTACCTCTGGCTTCAACAAAAAGATAGGTAACTATAAAAGCAACAGAATCTACATGTCTACATATATGAAAGATGTGAATGTCTTCGTTGCTTTCAAAACAGTTTTTCAGGAGACCGATTAGGTTTCACACTACAATGCAGGTAGGTTACGACTTCTTAGTCCTTAAATACATTGGTTATTAGTCCTATGAAAATAGCTAAATTATTTTGTTTTATTATTTTTTCTAGAGAGTAATGAAATCTAATGTTTTATATATTTCCTACAAATAATAAATATTCCAACTTCTTTGGTCACAATAACGTATGATGTCTGCGAGATAAGATGTCCGAATTAAAGATCATTCCCAATGTGAGCTTAGTTTTATTTGTACAGTCGCCGACACAACTGTTAAGATTGTAAATATTTTCGATGTATAAACGTACTATCATCGTCATCATTATACGAAGCACTACAGCCGCGGGTGGTTCCTGGCCTGGTCTGGTGGTTTTGGGCTTTCTGTTTCCAGCCTTTGACGCCCTTCATAGGTATACCAGCGATATTGGTACTATACCTCGCTTTAAATGTACTTCACACAATAACTTTATGTATCCAAAATAGTAAAGTATTTACTATTTAATATAAATATCGTCACAAACAACCATAGCATGCGAATGTACCGAACTCCAAATATTTTTCGACCTCCCCACTATAAATCCCGCTGTCGTTGATAACATATCCCTAGGTTTAGCGAACTTTTGCAGTCCTTTGTCTCTCCCAAGCTTTTATCATTTGCACGATTCTTCGTCAAAACTTTTATCATACACTGGTTGGGCGGCAATTTAGCGATCAGAGTTGAAGAATTTGTTTTCGAGAGTTTATAAGAGAATGAGAGGAAATTACATACTCTACTTATTATATTTACAAATTATAAGAGAGACGAGTTATCACAAAACAAAGCCCCTTAACCACAATTACAATAATTTTAACACCGTCATTATGAACTATTTTTTTAAGTTCCCAACACGATCCTCTAGATGACATTGAGATTTAAGTGTATCACGATATGATTGCTCGATGATGTAAGACAAATTTATAAAAGCCATAAATTGTTTTCTTAAAAATAATAAGTTTAAATGTTATGCCGGGTTTTGTGCGAAAATGTACAACCCCTGTCTCTATGTTAAAACATCCTAGATTTATTTTTATTTTATTACCGGTATTACTGTGAAATTATGTTTACAATCCGCCGTAATTATTGTATAATTATAATTGTGTCGGTGACTACCAAACTATACCTAGCTTTAACATTTTGAATAAATTTCTTACGAGAGAGGTTTATTAAAATATAATATAATAAATTACTATTCATAACTCGGACAACCGAATCTTGATAAGTCAGTGCTGAATCAAGTTAACACTGGCAACACTAAAACTAACCGTAACTCGATCGGGACTTAGCGCAACTGAATTCAAGATTCATTTAACTCTAGCAGTCGGTTCGTTAACAGAACAAATTAATAGTTTAAATGCAACATCTAGAATGGCCTGAATACTAACTTCTGAAGTATATTTAATTTGTGATATAGGTGCTAAATTCATAAAAAGGACGGAAGTAATTATAAGACAGATTTCTAAATTAAACCAATGACCTAGATATTTTCATATCTTTGAGGAACCTTTCAATAATATTATGTTTCAATTAAATATACATTATCGATAAAATCACAATGGCTTTCTCCCAAACTCATTGTTGGGGCAACACTATTCATACTTTATGATCAAAGTTTATGATACAATACGCCGTTAAACTGTAAAGTGCATTGAAATTTTAATAGAAAATCTTCAATGGATGTGACATTAGACTTTTTGATCGACTTCTTTATCGAACATTAAACTTGTGCAAGTTGGTATCAAGTATGACAGTGAAATCTTTAGTGATGTTCTTTGTCGAGAAATATTACATTATGGTTTATTAAATATTGATAAAAAAAAAATAAAAACTGACTCAATATCGCATTTGTATCACGAAACGACTGCTTTGGTGTGGTCTCGTGTTCGAATCCCAGGTCGGGCAAAATCTGGAACTTGGGCCAGATATGCGGATAGGCGGAAGTATACAACAAAAAGTGGGAGCACTAGTTACATTTCTGCCTACCCCTTCGACGAACAAAGGCGTGAGGATCTCTTTTTACTTGTCTTCGTTCATCTTCATATTTCTAGCTTTTAATTTATCGTTCAGAAATTTATTTAAAATGTTAAAAGTAGGGTTTTATTTAGTTTCATTTCTATTTAATTTTAACATTTTAAAACCCATATATATTTAAATAATATATCAAACATTTGTCTTAGCGCCATGTTCAAATTTATTTAAAGTCTTTTTCAAAACGTTTATAAATAAAATAACAAATAATAAACACTAATTTTATTTTTAAAAAAAGTTACAATTCAGTTACACAAATACATAACTATATAAATGCCAAATTAGACTGGTTTGTAATCCAGTTTGCTCTCCAATTTCTTGTTGTCGGCCACCTTACGGACCGCCTTCATGAGGTCCTCCTGAAATTCATACACGAAATAAAAACTACATCAGTAGCGCGGGGTCACGGTGAAATTGTAAACAACATACCTCACGCCTGTATCCCCTGAAGGGATAGGCAGAGATGCAATTAGTACACCCACATTACGACATATGTTTTGATAGGTGATAGGTCCATGATACGATAGGTGTCGAACCTATCGCCATTTCGATCACAAATTCCAAACTCTGGGCTATACATATCCCAGAGTTTGGAATTTGGGGTGGGCAGGGTAAGTAGTGCACACAGTTCGTGCAGCGGTCACTGGCCACCCCGTCGCGCGCACCTGTATGATGTACTCGCGCTCCGCGCGTATGGCGAACAGGCCGGCCTCGGTGCACACGTTGCGCAGGTCCGCGCCGTTGAACGTGTCCGACAGCTTCACCACCGCCTCGTAGTCCATCTCGCCGTGCTTCGCTATCGGCGCCGCGTGGATCTTGAGGATCTCCAGCCTGCGCGCACACACACAACACTCACCTGGCCGTTTATAAACTGCCCACAACCTATCGTCAAGGCTGTAGAAGCGACGAATGTCAATAGTCTATCGGACAATGTAACACTGAAACTCTGTCCATTTTTGTTTGAAATATATAAATTCGTTGTCTGTCACTATTTTTTCGTATTATTAATACAATTTGATTTAAGTTAAATCAGTTGTTTTAAAAAAATATGTGATTTTTTAATAATACCTGGCTTGTTCATTAGGGAGCGGTATTTCTATCTTCCTGTCCAGCCGGCCCGGCCGCAGCAGCGCGGGGTCGAGGGTGTCGGGCCGGTTGGTCGCCATGATGATCTTCACCTGCCCGAGCGAGTCGAAGCCGTCCATCTGGTTCAGCAGCTCCATCAGAGTACGTTGTATCTCACGGTCGGCGCTCGTGCCTTCAGAGAAACGTCTACCGCCTGGAAGAGATATTTTTATTATATTATACATTATGAAGAGTGAAGAAACTATCGTCATATCGGACACAAATTCCAAATTCCGAATTGATTATCAGTTGGAAAAACCTAAATATCAATTTTGCTCGACTGTATTCGAACCAGAGACTTCATCGTTGCAGCCGTACGTTCACAACTGCGCTACCGGAACATAATACTGGTTTATAGAATAAAGTAAGATATAAGTCACCAATAGCGTCGATCTCATCCATGAATATGATGCAGGGCTGATGGTCCCGCGCGTAGTTGAACATCTCCCGGATGAGGCGGGCCGACTCCCCGATGTACTTGTCTACAATGGCCGACGACACCACCTGGTGGTCATTTATTATTTTGATATACAAGATGCCAAACTTGTCACCACTACCTTTTGAAAGATAGAGGAGTGGAGAAACAGATATAAGGATATTTCATTTATAAAAAGATAAGAAGAACAGGACTGGTATAAAGTCTTCAGCACCTTATTAGATGAAATACAGAATACTTCAACGCAATTTCTCATAAAGCGGAGCCAATCTGTGGTGTTAAAGCGGTTACTGTACAACCCTATAAGTACATAACTCACCTTAAATAAAATTTAAAAAAACTGTCAGTAATGTTACCTTTAAGAAATTAGCATCAAGTTGTGAAGCGACAGCCCTGGCCAGTAACGTCTTGCC
>JAABKM020027870.1:0-15328 GCA_016277805.2 Papilio aristodemus | reverse complement strand
ATATTTATACGATGGGAATAGGAATGCTATGGGATCGTTATTTTAATTCTGCAACCCACAATAACTTCAACAAGGATTGAAGATAAAGATATTAATTATTATAATATATATTTTATATAATTTATTAACGAAAATACTTATGACAAGACTTTTTGATAGACAGACTTATCTTTTTTTGTCAAATTCTTAATACTTTTTGATTTTATCTTAATTTCTTTGCATTATTTTTATAATTTTAGAGTGAGCCTGTGGTTAAGTTATGTGTCAGCTGTATTCTGAATGCGATAGGGAGATATGTGGATAGATCTACTATTTCAATAAATAATTCAATATATAGTATATTATTTATGAAATATAATTTAATAAAAAAAGAATATTGGCCGAATGCGATCTTGGACCTTCAACAATATAATAATAATAACCTGTGAATGCAAAAATTATGTAATTGTTTACTTAAAAATTACATTGAAATAGATGTTTTAATACCATCCTGTATGTTGCGGTGTTTACTTTATTGTTAACACCAGTTGTTCTAACAGTGGTACACGTGATGTAATTATTCTCTGAAATACGTATTGAAATGAATATATATAGTTTAAGAAAAATAGAGGAGCATTTATTACCGGATGTAGACTAGAACAATCCGTTTGTGTGCTGTATAATTATCTAGAAACACAACGGTTCATTAAACTGTTATCTACAAGTACAGTGATCTTAACAAATTGCCTTTGTATTGCATTAACACCGATGTGCAGATGAAACATAAGTTGTTTTACTGTCATTCTAGACGTTGCTTATTCAAGTATGATTTATTTAGCTCTAATACTTATCACACTTGTCGCGTTGTACCTCTATGGTACAAACACCTTCACATATTGGAAGAAGAGAGGAGTTAAGCACGACAAGCCGTTACCATTTTTCGGCAATAATTTATGTAAGTATTTAATGAAGAAAAGTGTTACACAGATAGCTACCGATATGTATTGGAAATATCCTAATGAGAGGATCGTAGGTTTCTACCGGGCCACTCGTCCAGAGCTAGTGATAAGAGATCCCGAATTAGTTAAACGTATCCTTTTAACGGATTTTGACAAGTTTTACCCTAGAGGCATCAATTACCATAAAACTGTGTTCGAGCCTTTATTGAGAAATTTGTTTTTTGCTGACGGAGATCTTTGGAAGTTGTTACGAAAACTGATGACTCCAGCTTTTACAAAAGCGAAGATTAAAGCAATATTTCCTGTAATAGCGGATCGTGCTGAGTGTTTGCAGAAAAAAATTACAAATGCATCTCATTGTCAGGTCTTTGATGCACGTGAAATAATGGCTCGATACACTACGGATGTAATCGTTGCATATAGCTTTGGCATCGATGCTAATTCATTAAGTGATAACGATTCTATATTCAGGAAACTGGGTGTTGAATCTTTCAAATTAGGACGTACACAAAATTTTATACGAATGTTTAAAGAAGTGTTTCCTGAAACAGGAAAACATTTAAAATTACTGACTAATGTAGAGAAAAGTGTCATTGAAATTGTGAAAAGTATTCTTAATAAAAGAAAGTATAAACCATCTGATAGAAGTGATTTTATAGATCTCCTGCTCGAGTGTAAGAATAAAGGTAAAATGGTAGGAGAATCTATAGAGACAACGAAGGCCGATGGTAGTCCTGCAGAAGTTTGCATTGAACTGGATGACTTGCTTCTTACAGCTCAGGTATTTGTGTTCTTTGCTGCAGGATTCGAAACCTCGTCTTCAGCAACGAGTTTTACCTTGCATCTACTTGCATACCATCAGAAAATTCAGAAAAAGGTGCAAGACGAAATAGACAGAGTTTTGTCTATGTACAATAATAAAATTTGTTATGATGCAATTCAAGAAATGACGTATTTGGATTGTGTTCTTAAAGAGAGCATGAGATTATTTCCTCCCATAGGATTTCTTATGAGAAGATGCGCAAGCGAATACACGTTCCCTGATTTAAATTTAACTATAGACGAAAGGGTAGCCGTTGTTATCCCTTTGCAAGCTATGCACATGGATATAAAGTATTTTAAAAATCCTGAAAAGTTTTTTCCTGAGAGATTCTTCGTTTGTAACGTTGAACCTAAAACAAGACATGTATATTTACCATTTGGAGAAGGTCCAAGAGCGTGTATAGGTACGTTTGAAATATTTTCTTTGAAATTAATTAAAAAAAACGTGATCTTCAAGTATTTTTACAATACTTAAAACACAAAATTTTCAAATACTTTTGGAATCTTCATATAATTATTCAAAATTTAAAAAAATTTTTTTTGCACTTACTATGGGCAATCACACAAAGGAGGTTTAAGGACTAGCTTCACAACTGTTAATATTGCATAATCCATAAAGACTATTATCATTGCTTTATTTCTTGATTATGTTAATATTGCAGGTGAAAGACTAGGTAGGATGCAGTCCCTGGCCGGCCTGGCTGCCGTGATGTCTAGATATACAGTGGAGCCTGCGCCCGAGACGACGAGATATCCCGACATCGATCCAACTTCAAACGTAGTCCAGAACACGAAAGGTGGTCTCCCTCTATTATTCCATCTAAAGACTACGATATCGGAATGATTTCTAACATTATATTTATGACTATCTTATCTTTATATAGGTATATATAGATTTTAATGTAAAAACTTTCTAACAAGTTAAATGATTCGTTGCCATCGAGATATTCCAACAATATTTATAAAATATCATCTTACGAAACTATTCAAATATACAGCGCTAGATTGCTTATAACGCTTTTTATTTTAAAAACGTAAACAAATTATTAGGCTATTATGTATCGCTGAGAGCTAACATACGACTAGATAAAGTGTAACTCTCGAGCTAAAACGGAACACAATAACAATGAGCAGCGTTGCTTTGTTAATGTATACCCAGATGTTCCTTGTAGATCTGTCGGGGTAATATTTAAGGATTCGCGTCCGATCATTCCTGTCCGCCATCTGTCGTGCACATTATGTAATATACCGAGTGTATAACGTCTCAGTCAACAATGACAATATTTTTTTTGTGTATTGTTAATTAATGTATTCTATTCTTTTTTAAATGTGATTTCTTCTTCTTCTTCTTCTTCTTCTCAACCTATTGACGTCCATTGCTAGACGTAAGCCTCCCCCATAGATCGCCAAAATGTGATTTATTGGTCAATAATTCCTTGGGCACCAACATTTCTTGTAAATTCATTTGATTGCTTGCTTATGAGACGAATTTTTTGTGTAATGAAATAACACACACTGCTTGTAGAAGTAAGATAGAACAAAAGTCGCCAGTGCAATTTTAAATTCTATATTTGTAACTTTATTTTTATATTTTGTTAATTATATTCTGTTTGTGCCATTTATTTTACACTGTTTTCAATTGTAATAAATGTAAATATTAACATTAAGAGTACTCTTGACATCATGCTTACGTTTTTTTTACCTTATATAATTATAAATATCTATTTTCTATATAATAGTCAAACAGATAATTTCAACTTAATAGAAAAATTCCATTTAATTTTGTAATAATATAATTATTATCAACAGAATACATTTTTTTTTATTATATTTACATGCAAGATTCATCTTTCATCACTCGTATTGCTTGCTTTCCTTTTGCTACGTTGCAGTCCGAAAAACATTTTAGCCAACAATGATTCCAGTACGTGGCATAGTCATCCCCGCACTTTGGTTCATATGTGTCGGAGCAATGTTGACACGCACATTGGGAAGTTACGTCTTCACATTGTCCTTTGTACAAAATGCCTATGCTCTGCAATCCTTTCTGATGTCTCGCTTCGTTCTTACAGTTAAGAATACAATTATTTGTATAGGTGTTTCTATCCATTCCACAAACGGGATCACTCGTCTCTTCACATTTGCAATTAACGCATTCACCTGCACCCAACTCAACTAACGCTTCCTGTCCCGCATTGTAGCGTCTCAAGTTTTCGCAATCAAAAGCGCACCTATTTTTGTATGTAGTACCATCGTTTGTACATATGGGATAATATACATCGGTACAAGAACATTCATCACACTTACCATTATATAATGTTTTTACCGGATCGCGCTTATGTGCATTTATGTTACAATTGTCACATTCTAATTTGCATGGATTATCATAGCTCTTTCCGTTGCTGCCGCAGACCGGTTGATAGGTTTCCGGGCACGAGCAACCGTCTCTACAGGCACCGACATTCTTGAGGGTGATCTCCGGGAAACCTGATGCAACACTGTTTCTACTAGCACATTTGAGTTCGCATTCGTTTCTGTACAACACATCATTAGATCCGCAAACCGGAGATGCAATCGAAGGACAATCGCATGGTGGTCCGAGGCAAGCTCTTCTATACGCAAGATTAATAATCGACAGTCCGTATTTAATACGATTTCTGTTTACACAGTCTAATTCACATTCATTTGCGAAGGTTAAACCATCGGTGGTGCAAACAGGTAAATTGATATTTTGACATTTGCATTCCTTACAACAGTCCTGTGACTCGTATACCTCCGCTAGCATTTTGTACTTGTTATCTTTGTTCATATATTTGAGAATGCATTGGTTGTAATATGTTAATCCGTCCGAGCCGCAGACAGGGTTGTATCGATACGAACAAGGATAAATAATTTCAGGTGCTGAATGATAAGAATGGCTGTCGATTACTGTCACCGATGATGACGTCACTAATCGTAAGAGTGCCATGAAGCCTATATAAATTGAATAAAATAAATATGAATCAAATAAAAATTACAAACAAAAATAAAAAATTAAGAAAAGTACACTTTACCTATACATTTCTCCATAGTGATGTGTTGTACGAAGAATAACCGTCACAATTGTTTGGAATAATTTTGTAGATACAATTTTATTTATACTGTTTTATATGATAATATTATCAGTAGGTTTAGAAATTGCCTCCTTAAGAAACTGAGTCAAGGAATTCGAATTATCGTGCATTTCCTCAATGAAATTGTTGGATTGAAATAATACATTAATTTCATTGTCACTTCGTCAGACCTTAATTGAACCACTCGAGATAACTACGCTGTAAACGTTCTACTCTTGCATGAAAAAAAAAACACACACACATACAATAATATTAAAGCTCTCCCTGCGGGACGAAGGTTGTCTAATCATTCATTATATTATGCGGCCATGTAACCCATGGTGTCGATTGATCTCTATAAGTTACCTTCCTACAAGTTACCGTATTATAAACCGACTAGTTTAATGCTTATTTTCTCTATTATTGTCTTTTATCTATTCATTGTCTCTTCTGGCATGTTTTTTGGTTAAGTGACTTCAGCTATTCTAAATGTAAGTTATCTATTGCCAATGTAGACCTTAACCCTTTATGTCCTCATAAAGAACTTGTATGAGTTTTAAACATTTTCCTTAGAAGTTTTTAATTATCCAGCAGAACATTGTGAGGAATGTACACATTTCTTCGGTAGTAAGGCTACCTTTGTATGTTGGCAAAGGTCTACTACTGGTACAGTGGGTAATAAATTTACGTCTCGGCCCCTGTGTCTTTTGTTGCAGCAAAGTCACCCTGTTTTGTGTCCTGGCATACTGTTGCCGTAACATTTCGTACAGGCATATTGCTATTGCCTGTTTTAGAGTGTTTGATTACACATCTGCAATGACTTTTCTTTTTTATAATCTGTAATCATTTCGTTTTTAGTAACCAGTTCTTACTCCCACAACACGTCGTGTTTATTTTTTTATAACTATTATACATTGCGTTTTATCTTGTCTTCGGACATAATTGTCAAACTTGGGTAGTTTGAATTTGATGTATTTCAATTAAATAAATTACATTGAACTTGAATATTATCGAAGGTAACAAATATTAGGATGAGTGCGCGAACTAGTTGCGGAGCTGGCTAGCGGACGACGACGAACTGGCAATGTATAATGTAGTGTAGGAGATGCGGCGACCAATTAGGATACAGCAAGACATCCCAAAACTTCGACGTTTAATTGCGGTGAAAGTCTATGCAGGCGCCGACAAATTCTATGGTCTACAATACACGTTAGGCGATGACGTCTGTTTTAATATTAACTATGTAAGAGGCGCCAGTGTCGTTCCCTAACAATGTTGTGAACTATTTTAAAATGAATTTGCTTTGTGTTTGCGCACAACACTTTGTAGTATAATAACTATCTTACAGTTAATACTTATCTAGATTTATACAAAAATTAACTTAAGTAAGAGCAAGGTTTTTCAGTGTTATATGATAAGCAAGGATTCCTTTTAGGAACTGTCTTACAAGACAGTTAATGTAAGCGTTGTATGTGCATTTATTGTCTGTTATTGATAGAGAACAATACACCGTTATATTGTCTCGATTTATTTAGAACTAGCGACACGCCCCGACTTCGCACGGTTGCTATGTATATATTAATGTAGTGTCAATGTTTAGTAACGATTCATATTACAAATCTTAAAATTTATTGTGTTTTCTATTTTTATAATACGCATGTATTATACATATTAATCTTCCTTTTCAACTACACTTCCTCTTGGTGAAAACCACTTTACAATTGGTTGTGGAATTTGAAAGATCTAAGCATACAGACATTGGGAACCGTCTTTATTTAATACGTATTATGTAAAGATAATTTTAATTTTATCGCACTATTATTAGGTTTTCCCCCTTGTTATTGATACTAGCGCTAGCTTTGATATTTTTAAATAATTGTACTGTTCTAAATTGCGAGAAAAACTACAAATTTTTTGAACAAGTACTTAAAAAACTAGCGCGTACCACCTTTAAACCGCATCACCAACTGATATCGGGTGGGATCGTGGTCAAGCGCTAGTTTCTCCAAATGTAAAAAAGAACAGAACTTAGAATTTAAAATTTCGTTATCCAACTTTGGAATTTTATTGACAATCATATAGAGTACTGAAATAATAGCAACACTTAGCTGGTAGCCTGGAATATGTCTTTACAAGGCATGAACAAAGACTTAGTTTAGTAGTTCTCGAGATCCGAGATCATTGTACACCGTCGTCCTCGAGCGTAAAGAGGACACCAGCCAGCGAGCAACCCTCGACAGACTGCTGCACTTTAGAGGGTCACTAATATAACCTACTGCTACTTACAGATCCATATAAAGTTTGTATTCACGAAAAGCAAATTTAGAAAATATGAAAGTTAAGTAAAAGAAGCCTAACTCATAGTGAGAATTAATGATGAGTTCCTATCATAAAAAAACATATCTCACGCCTGTATTGCCCGAAGGGGTAGGCAGAGGTGCAACTAGTGCACACACATTTCGCCATATATGTTTTTCCGTCCCATAATGTGATAGGGGGCGAGCCTATCGCCATATCGAGCACAAATTCCAAACTCCGGGCTGATATCAAGTAGAAAAAACCCAATATCATTTTTCCCGACCCGGAAAAATGATAAAAGTTCCTATCATATTAATTCTAAAGCACCCACAGACTTGTTTGCAAGTTTACAAAGGTACGAAATTTCTTAGAACAATATATTTTTAATCCTGTGCAAATTTATAATAGGTTAGTGCAAATTTAACGTGATATCTCTAAAGGTATATACACAAGTTGAAAGATGGCGTCTCGTTACCCATAAATGTGCCCAGTTAAATACATTTCTGGATAGTTTTGTTCCTGTTCAAAGTTTTTTCTGATATATCTTACTTACGATACGCGAATAAAATTAAAAAATATATATAATATAGTTTTCATAGTTAGTTTTACTTAATTATCAATTAAGATACTCGTATGTAACAGATATGAGCAATAGATATATTAACATAACAACTGTGTTTAATTCGTTGTCGTCCTTAAACTACAATGAATGTAAACTAGACATTTATCTCCATGAATTGAATTCATATATTGAAACGGCGTCAAACCTAGACCTAGGAAAAACTTAAATCACTTCGTTCCCGACCCGGGCTCCGAACTTGACCTCAGCAATGCAGCCCTACCGTGATATAACTGCGCCACCGTGGCAAATTCAATAACATTTTACATGATATAATGGTAACAATAATTATTCTTCACTATTTAAATTGAATGAAAGATATTATTTTTCTTGGCTATGATAAAATTTTATCGCACTATCATTATCGGGTGAACATTACATATTTTTTTCATTGATTGTAATAGCGCGGTGCTACGATTATTTTTAAGATATTAAAAATAAATTCCAAATTATCATGATTAACAATAAAAATTTCATACCGTTTTACCATCGTTTCGAATGTAAAAATATTTATATCTTGCAATTGTATCAGTAGTGAGGAAATCACGGAGAAATTGATAAACACGTGATAAGAATAAAAGATCTGTCCACCATATCTACCAGTCCATCAGGCGATAGACTGCTTACACCTTACAGGATGAATTTAGATGATACATTGTCAAGATAGGTTATTCTTTTCAACATATCGTAGTTTCAGAATGCATTTATAGTTTATATAAAATGTTTAAAATGCAATATTTAATTGAAACTTGTGTCGCTGAAACAATCACACAATATACCAAATTGCAGGAAAAAAACTGTGATGTGAAACAAAAAATCAAGAAATCGGCTTCTCTATGAGAAGTACGATAGTGTTTTAAATTAAAAACTACATCACACAAACATGATTTACCTTTACTTTCCAAAGTAATGATTTTGTATAAAGGCCTACGATGGAAAGACATGATTGACAGACTTATATCATAAGATTAATAGACTTGAATGATAAGCAAATAAGAAAAGAAAAAAATGTCACATCCAAAAAAAAAATGCCCTGTCAACGCCATTTTATAAGTTTGTATAGCTCGTTATAATAATACCCTTCTAGAAGTTTATCATTTCACTTGATTAAAGGCTAAAGTTATCGCTATGTCCAAAGTGCAAATACGTAAATTCCACAATTTCACTAGTCATCGTGAGTTAATTTTTCGTTGTAGGTAAACTACAGAGTAGTAGAGCCAATGTAGCGAGCGTAAAGCTCGTATTTTACTGAAATATACTTTACCCTAAAAGTTAAAAGAACTAGTGTTCTTTTAGAGTATAACATCAAGATTCAAGCTAGATCCGATTTGTTCTGAAGAGTACGGTTGGCTGCCTCTTGATCTTCAAGCTAGCTGGCGTAGCTTATGATCTACAGAATACGCTGATGTTAGGTGACCCCTACCCATATGCATCTGCAACAATCAAAATGCGTTGCCTACCTTTGGATAGAGGAAGGGATCAACAGAAAAAGAAAAAAAAGTCTTCAAGAATTATTTTAGATTTTCATGGCATTTTTACTGAACTTGTTTGATGTTTTTGGTTAATCTTGCAGCAGAACCTTAAGATATTGATACGAGTAACCTACTCTTGTGTTACATTTACATTATGTACATGTGCACACATATACATACATGTTACGTACAAACACGAAAACTTGGGGCTACTCCCGTCAATTTATTTATTTATTTATAGTACACAAACATCATATATATACAACATTTAAAATAAAATAAGTTACAGTATAAATATTCTTATATATATGACAATGATAGTGTACATAGCATTTGCAAAATAAGTACAACTATAGTATATAAATTATAAGATTACATTAAAACAAAAACAGAAACTATAAACAGAAACTAAAAACTTTATGATTTCTTATGTTTTCTTGTAAGATTACAATAAAAGAAAACAAAAAACAGGAACAGAAATTATAAACAGAAACTAAAAACCTAATATTTTCTTATGTTTACATATAAGGAAACATTAAAACAAAAACAGAAACTAAAAATATAATGTTTTCATTTGTTTACAACAAAACAAAAACAGAAATTAAAAACAATGTTTTCTTAAGCAATGGTCTATTATAAATTGTTTAAATGAATTGTATTTATTATTAAAAATGTCAAGTTTATTATCAGTATCTGCATGTGCGAGTATGTTGTAGTGGCTACAGATTCTTTTTATTGGTAGATTTTGTCCGAGGTTTGTTTTAGATCTGTGAATGTAGAAAAGGTTTTTTTTTTTAATTTATTGTACTGTTTTCTGTTATGGTGGTTGTTAGAAACAGCTCGTGAGACAACCGACATTGCACATTTACATTTTGATGTTAATATTTAATTATTATTTAATTTCAAAACATTGTGCTATAGATATCAAAAAATAATTCATTGGTATTTTATAGAATGTTACAAAAATAATGTGAAATTTATCATTTATTATTAATTAACACGAAGTATTCAACATACATACATCATACAGAAATCGCACGAAATAAAACTAATTTTTAAAGCATCATTTCCTACTTAGAGCTATCAATGGAAAATATGTTGATTCGGGGTCTCCGTGTAATGGCTGAGCTCGGACCGCATACTTATTTTATTAATTAGAGGCTAGATGGGTTTTCCTTAATTGCCTTCATTTATACAAATAAAATATTATCATTATTATTGGCGGCAATCATTCTTATCATTGCGATATCAGTATGTATTTATAGTATATAAATGGGGTTTATTAACATTTTTACACAAATTGAATCATGTTAGTCTTAGCTCTTGTGCTTGTGGGGGTCGTCTCTTTGTACCTATACGGTACGAGAACATTTAGTTATTGGGCGAAGAAAGGAATCAAACATGACAAGCCCATACCATTTTTCGGCAACAATTGGCCAATGTACTCCAGAACGAAGAGTATGTCAGAAGTGGCTACAGAACTCTACTGGAAATATCCGAACGAGAGAGTCGTAGGCTTCTATCGAGCAACTAGACCGGAATTATTATTAAGAGATCCCCAACTTGTAAAGCAAATCCTTGTCTCAGACTTTAGTTATTTTCACATGAGAGGCTTTAACACTCATAAGACTGTAATGGAACCTTTGTCAAAAAATTTGTTCTTTGCCGATGGCGACGTTTGGAAGCTGTTAAGACAACGCATGACTCCTGCATTTACAAGTGGAAAACTAAAGGCAATGTTTCCGCTTATTATAGAACGTGCTGAGCGCTTGCAAAATAACGCGATAAATGTACCGCCAACCGGAGGAGTCCTGGATTCTCGTGAAATAATGGCGCGGTATACTACTGACTTCATTGGAGCGGTTGGGTTCGGTCTTGATTCAGATTCACTAAGTGAAGAAGATTCTGCTTTTAGAAAATTAGGTGTTGAAATTTTCAAGTTTGACGTCAGTCAACTTATAGTACAAATGCTCAAGGAAATGTTTCCTGAAACATTCAAGCACCTAAAAGTTATGCAAAAAGTAGAAAGTGATGTATTCGCTTTAGTCCGAAGTATATTTCAAAAGAGAAATTACAAACCATGTGGTAGAAATGATTTCATCGACCTACTTCTTGAATGTAAGAACAAAGGCGACATGGTCGGAGAATCTATGGAAAAAAAGAAAGCTGACGGTACACCAGAACAAGTATCTGTAGAACTATCTGAAGAACTTATGGCTGCTCAAGTGTTTGTATTCTTCGCTGCGGGTTTCGAGACCTCTGCTTCCTCTACAAGTTACACGCTACATGAACTCGCATACCATCCAGAAGAACAATTGAAAGTGCAGGAAGAAATCGATAGAGTTTTAGCGAAGCACGATAATAAGCTAAGCTATGATGCAATTAATGAAATGAATTACTTATATTGCGCTTTTAAAGAAGGCATCCGTATGTTCCCATCGTTGGGACACTTGGTAAGGAAGTGTGCTCACAAATACACGTTCCCAGACATGGACTTAACTATAGACGAGGGAGTATCGGTAGTTATTCCTGTCCAAGCTTTACATAAAGATCCGCAGTTATTTGACAATCCGGAGGAGTACCGACCAGAACGCTTCATGAAGGAATTCATTAATCCCATGACAAAACATATATATTTACCTTTCGGTGACGGTCCCCGAGGCTGCATTGGTAAGTATTATGTTCATTACTTAGTGTTTAATATGATTCAATGACTTTTCATTTGTTCATATATTTAGAGGCACATGGAAGCCATCATCTAGATCGGCCATGGTTTACTGGGTTGATTTACTGAGCGGGTAGGCGGAGAATATGATAACAGTCCGGAATGGATCCCGGACTCCATTCCAGACTTTTATCATATTTTCCGCCTACACGCTCAGTAAATCAACCCAGTAAACCATGGCCGTATAAAATCACTTTATTCACAATAGATAATTCAAATAACAATTAAGTTTAAAAAATAATCCACTGTAATTAAAATAATCACTCCTATTCTCTAATTAGATCTCAATTAGGTTTAAATAATCTATGATTGCGCGGTACAAGAGCTATCCGTCAAAACTGCGGTGCGCACGCGATGGCGTCTCCCAAACGAATGTTCCCAACATGGCCACCAAAAAATGACAACTGTCAAAATCTACTTCTGGCGTATTCTGACAGCGACATGTCGAATGCGCCGTCATATTTGAATTAAAATGTGCTTATCATTTACATTATTTTGAAAGTTATGAGGCAGACAAATTATCGTACTCTTGTTGTATGTGCCTTTAATCGAATTTATGAATTTTAGTATTGTACGATATAAACCTGAATAAAAAAATGAATATTTACCCTGAGGGTTTGAAGGTTTTTGTTCATAACTATAGTACTTTATGTTAAAGTGCTAAAAGAGAGTAAACATTTTGTTGTTAATAATTTCAGGTGAACGACTAGGCAGAATGCAATCTCTGGCCGGTCTGGCGGCGGTACTCTCGCGATATTCGGTCGAACCTGCGCCCCAATCGCTGCGTCATCCTAAAGTAGATTCCACTTCTAATATAGTGCAGTCTGTTATCGGAGGCATACCTTTATTGTTCCGTCCAAGAAATAAGCAAATTAATAACTATTAATGGCGATGAAAAAAAAAAATCTATTTCACTATGATATTGGTAACGGTAAATAAACAGAAAAAGAAATAAATAATGATTTATTGAGTAATTATGCGTACGGAATATTCTTCCATTTTCCCCAAAGATTCCCCGAAAACTCCTAATTTTGCTAGCTATCTCTCGGATTGCTATTGTATCATTCTGTAGTAGGAGCAAAAAAGAGAAATATAACAAAAAAATACTTTCAAACCGTTTCGCCACAAAGCGGAATGCTTACGTGAGTGAGTTAAGGTTGCGTCGGCATTTACTCTGCTGCTGAATATTTTCGTTCCGTACGTTATAAATAAATTTAAATCTATGACTATGAAAAGAGTTAACAAATGAGAAGAATTAGAGACAGATGATAATGTACTTTGCATGCACTTTACGAATCTGACTAAACAAATAACTTTTTACTGTATAAAATCATAGTAACGTAACAACATGGTTTTGTTAGAAATCGTTCAACAACAACTCTCGGTAGAAGTGACTCTCCATGATCTAAGTCATAACAAGTACGATTGTAGTAGTCTATTCAAAAGGTTTCATATTAACAAGGACAACACTCAATTCAACTCTACACAAATTATAGTAAGCTTGTGGTTACAGCTGTTATAATTGTATTGTACAAATAGCGTTGAATGGGTGAAGATTGGCATAAAAGAGTACGCTGTAGAAGTTAATGATTTAGTTAAACAGGAAAAATGAGATAAGAAATATTGGATATATAACCAAACGTAACAGCTTGTATGGGTATATTGCTAGACGCGCCGTTTGTTGGAATTTTAGTCGCCATGGAGCTGTACAGGGGAGCGCAGCGTGCATTTTGTGTCCGCGCGTTTTAAGAAAACAACAAATCTGTTATTAATGCGCGACGGTTGTACCGACTGGAATACGATTTACGAGACATTCGTCATAGTCCTGGTGCCAATATGATACGTAAATGGATCAGAATGTTTAAAACAACCGGGTCAATTGTTGCAATAATGGATCGCGGGCGTTCAGTCTCTGCAAGAACGCCTGACGTCGTGGAGGGTGTTCGTGTTTCTGTTCAGGACAATCCGCAACAATCGATTCGTAAAAGAAGCCAGGCTTTGGACTTGAAAAGAACAACTTTGAAGAGAGATTTGCATCTTAAAGCCTATAAAATTCAGCTTATCCAGGAATTTGAGACCGAATGATGCTGGTAACCTCCTCACCTTTGTCATTGAAATGCTTAACCGGTTAGACAATTTCCTTCTCAACGGTCACGGTAAAAACAAAACTGTCGATTCTGGTCCGAAAACAATCCTAGACGTCTGCATTATCGTCCTTTTCACAGCCCTAAGCTTGTTGTTTGGGCTGCAATATCAGCAAACGGTGTTATTGGGCCGAACTTCGTCGAAGACCAAAGAGGTCGCATGGTGACGGTCAGAGCCCATAACTGTTGTGGCATGCCATGTGATTACTTTTATGGGGCTACCTTAAATTTGTAGTGTACGACAATAACCCAACAACATTACAACAACTCAAGAGGAACGTTATCCGGGAAATTAATAAACATTCCAAGGACAACGTTTCGCCGGTTGCTCCAGAATTTGTGACTTTGACTTCAAGAATGTAAAATATTTTTAAGTCATGAATTTTCCATTTCTTATATTTTATAAAAATATGAACAAAAATGTACGTATTATAAGAAACCCCCCACACCCTTTTGGTCCGTCCTGTAATTCATATGATTACAACGCATTCTTGCTTGAATCGGAAGAACTACCAACATTAAGATAACAAACAAAAAACATAAATTTATAAAAGAAAAAATCAGACTAGAATTTTTTTTTATGAAAACTTAAAAAAGATGTTAAAAATAAATAATAAATGAAATAAAATAAATTAAACCTATCGCGGTAATAGGAGGAACATTAGGAAACACTTGAATGAGAGGAAGACATTAACTAAGTATGATCTCGTATAATATAACAATAATCTTCATTAGAAACTGCCTCGGTGGCTCAGTGGTATCACGTATTACGGATACGGTACCGTTGCAACGCTGGGGTCCTGGGTTCGATTCCCAGGTCGAGAAAAATGATATTGGGTTTTTTCAACTCGATATCAGGCCGGAGTTTGGGATTTGTGTACGATATGGCGATAGGCTCTCCCCCTATCATATTATGGGACGGAAATGTGGGTGCACTAGTCGCATCTCTGCCTACCCCTTCGGGCATTACAGGCGTGAGTTATGTTTTTTTTTCTTGATTAGAAAATAATCAATTCATTAATTTAACTATACTTAGCGTAGGACTTTGACCATTAAATTTGAGTTCATAGGTAAAAATTTTCCAATCAATGTAGTGAAATTAGCGCATAACATGTAGCGCATAATCCTTACATTTGTTCTCTATTAAATTCAATGCGTCGCCCGTTCTTGTCTCATCGTATTATGCCGGTGCTTTTTATTAAGGGACCCGTCAATTTT
>JAABKM020027067.1:0-45048 GCA_016277805.2 Papilio aristodemus | reverse complement strand
CGCGCTGTCTTTTGAGGCACCGGAGAGGGAGCTACGGAGTTCGCGGGGGAAGAGCGCTTTTTGCGCTTTTTCTTATTTTCGACGATCGTGAATCGACCGTCGTTATCTGTGGGATCGTCGGGGGATAATGGTGAGTCGAGCTCCATTTCGGAGTCGCTAGAGGACGAGGAGCAGGAGGAGGAGTGCTCGCGTGGGGTGGGGTTCGTAGCCCCTGAAGGGGGCTCGGGACGCGCGCCTAAATGTGAGGCCATAAACGCCTTAAAGGCTGTCGGACAGTTGGTACTGAATTCCCATCGGCTGCTCTTGTGCTTCGTAACTCCCCCCCCCCCCCGGCCCCACCCCGTCGTCACTGCTCACTGAAGCTACCAATTGAAATTTAAATGGATTTTAGGTCCACCCCGTATTATGAACTGCAATCATACATCAACAAGCGTAAACATTATAATTGTATATAATTATGTCAAAAGAAAATCCGTTTCATGATCTGAGTTTTGTGCTCGTTAGTTCTAAAAAATAAAGCGTGAATTTTACATGAACAATATTTTGCCTGTGATTAGAAAAAGAGCCGCGAGTGTCGGTGGCGCGCAGCGACGACTTGTAGCGGGTACTGTTATTAAAGTATGTCAAAAATTGATCGGTCAACTCTAGCTAGACTGCAAGCTGGACCGATGGGTATTTTTCATGCAAAATATCATAACGGTGAGTTTATTTTAAGTTAGAAATGTGAAGTGGAGCGAAATAAACGGACGGGACCTCCTCGACTGTCACGACCCTCGTCGGTCCGAACAAAATTATTAAACGATTGTATTCGTAACCACGTTTTATGAATTCAATTTAATTCAGCGTTATTACGACATTTGCTTTGTTCCTGTTTGTCTGAAGACGTTTCATAATTGAAATGCCTTGATTCGGACCTCACTCCACCTTATTCACTCGGTCGGTTACTCGACAATATCATTATATTATTTGCCCTCGAAGATGAAACTTCTCTGCTCTTAACAACTGTCTGTAACTTTGCGAAGAATTTTTCATTTTATTTTATAAATTATAGCGTGTTAATGAAGTAATGTAGTTAAGTAGCCAACTTTATTCATGTTGACACCCGCTTTGCGGATTTGTTTATTGTTGAAATATTAAAAATTATGTTTGTTTATTTATTTGTTACAACACAAAGTATTTTAATGACTGGTATTACGGACTAAAACACTTCCATTCTCCAGTCACATAATTAATTTGATTGATAGCTCGGGAGTTTCTCTATTCCTATTACATTATTTTATTCATGCCTAACCTTTCCTCACTTGCCTCCCCCGCTTGGACTTAGCTAGTAGTGAATAATTTTGTAACTTCTAGCAAACGAACGACTAGCCCAAGGATAATGACCGCTCCGCGCGGCGGCGATCGAGCTTGTTCTATCTTCTAACGTGTCCTATTTTAATTTCAAAATACCAAAAGATTTTTCTTGTTATGTTTGAACGTAATTTGTGAGACATTACAAAGTAATCCAAATCTACCCCTTCACCTTATCCAGATGACTGCAAACGAGTTTGTAACAAGTTAATTAATATAATTAACTCTCGACTTCCCCAACTTCTCCGCCCTCTTCCGCGCGGGCACCAGCTAGGCGCGACTCCGAGCGAGCCGCGTACTAGAATTAGAAATGAATTAACTAATGATAATTGATACGAGGTACATTCCTTCGTCACTACGAGAGAGTGGAGAGCGCTAGAGGCGGTTGTAAATTACTTGAGCAATAATCTAAAATTTAGATAATTACAATTTGTTATTATTAATCATAACTTCAACTTCGTCACCCGGCCCGCGGCAACCACAGACCACTCTTACTTATTATAATGTATATATTATATTAAGTAGTTTTATATGTATGTATCTCGTATGGCTGATTTCTTAATATATGAAGCCGGTAACTACAACACGAATGAGTTGCGACACAAACGAGTCAGAGGGCGTCATATTAGTTATGAACTGTATTGCCCAATAAGTGACGAGGCAGTACACGGCTCCGAGCGCGGGTCGTGTCAGCGGCCGCGAAATCAATATGATGATACGGCGCAGAAGACAATATTGTCCCAAAACTATGTTTTCTGTTCATCCCGATGGCGCTGCTATCGATCATTTTTATTTCCCACTATGACTTCTCGTCCAGTTTGCACTGGTGGCGAAATATACATTCTGTTACATATCTTAGAAGTACGAGTAATGATGTAACAATAAGATAGTCTTTGTAAAAATGACCACGTCAGCGTACGCTCTGCGAAGGACGTTAACTATCAGACAAGTGTCGTAATACATTTATTGTGAGGTATAAATATTTCCTTCATTCAGCTTTTCGTTTCTTAAAACAAAAATCTGATCGCTTCGTCGCTATTTTCTATCACATTTCATTTGTGTAACTTCATAGTTTTCTTTGTCACAATGTCCCGCCGTGAGCGCCGTGACGCAGTGACGCAATTTGTGCCTTCACTGGGTACAGTACGTGTACGTAATGTACTCCTCTTCCGACCTCTCCCGCGATCGATGCTATCAACATAAATTATGGATATATATATACACACGAAGTCGATATATATGTTTACAGGAATAAAGATCCATAACTTATGTTGATAGCATCGATCGCGTGTGGCAGCGCCCTTTGCTTCCTCGTCTCATTTACAGACGCGCAATGGACTCAGGTAACGTTGGTTTCGTTTTCTTCAGTTTACCTCACAGTCTATCTCAAGGCGGGCGTGCTACGAATAAATGAACTTCAACCCCTCGTGTAGGATCAACATATTTGTACAGTCTGCATATTAAAGCTTTGAACCTGACGATGTTACAATGCGAATCTGAGACCTACGTTTCTAAGAGAATTGGTAGTGAATCAGAAATATTAGAATCGTTAACTCTACCGAGAATCACATCATCGCACAAGAAATTTCTAAAAGTTACGAAATAAACCGTTTTTGTTTTTGCTAGATATTCCAATTTTCGTTACAAACCAATTTCGCTCACAATGAGCTTACAGAATCAGCAATCTCTTTATTTCCTTTTTCGTATTAAATTTGACTTTTTCAGCTTTGTTTATTGCTGCGCTAAAATATTTAATGACAGCGTTAGACAAAGGCATAAAAATTACAAAATAAAAGTTAACGAAACAAATAAAACTGACTACAGATCCGGAAGTAAAAGCTACTCGTATCGACAACTATTTCCGGGAGGATAATAAAAATAACTATCTAATAAGTAATAAATATGATTAATGATGCGAGACACAAAGAAAAAATGGAGCAGAGCGGTAACAGAATGGTACCCGAGAGATGGAAAGAGGAGTAGAGGGCGACAGCTTATTAGATGGGAGGATGACATTAAGATGACAGCCGGTACAAAGTGGAGTAGAGTCGCGCATGATAGGAAACAATGGAAAGGTTTAGAGGAGGCCTATGCCAAGAGGCACACTGAAATTAGGGATATATTATAAAATCACAATTATTATCGCACTGTACAAAACAACCCAATTTCAAAAATAAAAGGCTATTTATTTATTTAAGTAATAAATATATAACCGTTTTGAAGTAGTAACAAACTAAGCCACTAGTTTGTATGACATCCGCGAGGTGGCTGCGATTGACGCTTGACACATGTCTTCAATAAAATTTATCGAAGTCTCTTTTGTTGCTCGCGCCTTACATTTGAAAATGTCTCATAAACAACCTTTATTTCCAAAAAAAAAGTAAGTTATTTATGCAATTGTTAGACGACAAACTTTTCCTGATATATTTTTGTTGGTAACGAACATACACAGTTAGAACTTGAACGAAAAAGTATGTAACATTTGCTAGATGTTTTTGATTTAAGTGTGAATCTGAAAAAAATGTGTCATATCAATGATAAGTTGAGAAGTGACGGTGGGCCGCGCGCCGCCGTTGATAAACACTTGGAGTATCGTTGAAATCTATGCAATTGATGGTATTTTAATTTGTACACGTCATGGCCGTGTCCGATGTGGTCAGAGAGCCGTGCGGCGACGTGCGGCTGCTACTAGGCGAGGTGTTCAGAGGCGTGGCAGAGCCGCTCCCGCTCGCTGACCGGACGAGCCCACAGCGAACTGTGCAGGATAACAACTCTGCCAAAATACAGATTGACAACCCGGTCAGTATCCACTAAATTTATTAAAAGAAATCGCATGTCACAATCGCGGAATCATGTACCGACCGGACCATTTTAATATTTCTAATCGGCGTAATTTTCCTCGCGGCATGTTTACATCAGTTACAAGAATTGTATTATTATTAGGACAGTCGCTGCTCACTGTCGACCTCTTCATTGGTGGTCCGATGCCTTGTGGTCTTAAACCAAAGTCTCGTAGAATATAATCTCGGAGAAAACAAAATAAAATCTCGGAGAAGAGAACGGAAGAAAAGGGGAGAGCAGGGATCGCTCACAGATTATATAGAATCTGTAGCTTGCGTTTTCTTGATTACGTTTTATTTTATTGCCCGAGCTGCTTTTGAAAGCAAGCCGAATGATTTATTGATGATGTCGACGTGTAACATGTGCCGTAGCGTTTGTTATACCTACCGTGCTTAACGTTATGCCTTTTGAAAATAGTAGTCTTTGTATTTCTTTACCATCTTAATGCGTACGCACCAATTTTTTTTTTTTCAAATAAAAAAGCATAAATTCGTTGCAAAATAAAATTGTGCTTAAGAATTAAGATCGAATAAATAGAGAACTAAAGTAAATATATTTTTTTAGATACTTAAAAAAACGTCAGAATTTGAAATTAGACTTCATGAAGATAAACTAAAACATGAATTCGCCTCGAAGGTCTCTGAAGCGCCGCGAGAAAGCGAGCAAGAGGCGTGTCCCGGAACGTCCAGACACTCGGAATGGAACGAGAAGTTTGCGATCATACGGAGGAAAGATTTGATGCCCACATCTCTTGAAAATGTCGATCGTATGTTTCAAATGCTACATATTTGCTATTTACACATTTTCATGTTTCCGAGTGAAATTAAAAATTAAGCGTAGTCAAATTTAGCTCGAGGTTTGGATTGTCGTGTTAAACTTTTATTTTTATTTGTTATACTCTTGTCGCCAGCGGCTCCTCTTTAGTCAAACGTTTCATTTATATTTTCATTGAAACAGTAACAAACGACCTGATTGTAATGAATTACCCGCGAACGCTCTTATTAGAATACTATGTCAGACTCGTTGCCGCCTCTTTGTGCCGATAAAAGCGTCTTTCCCACTACTTGCCTAAAATTCGTCATTTTCGATCAATATTTCATAAATGTAACCCAATAATTAAAGTTTAAACAATAAATTTCAGAGCAACGTTGGCGTTGGTCGATAACAAAGGCTCGAAGCGACTCTGTCTCCACGGCGCAGCGCTCGGAACATTTACATGTTCCGGCTTACGACAGCGGCTTACCGCACGAAAACTTCACAATCCAATCCGTAAGGTCTGTCCAGTGAGAATTTAATAAAAGTACAACTTTTTTTAATTGTTTTATTTACAAAACGCCGGGCGGTGCGGGTGTGGATAGCGCGGTCCTGCTCTGGCACAAGCCACTTGCAAATGATCTTCATTAACACTACTCGGTATACGTGTTGACATGCATCACCGACTGACGAAAAAACTATTTTACTACTTAGCCACGGAGAAGCCGCGGAGTCGACCGCCGCGTTGCCGCAGCCGGGCTTGCCGCTGCCTACGCCGCGCTGCGTGGTGTGCGAACCTGCTCGGATCTATTTTGTCAACTTCACCGTCGGTCGCGAACACGTGGTAATCGCACTGATGTTTTATGTAAAACTTTAATTTTATGCCAAGTCCATAATATTTATTATCTCCTCTTAGACGTAAAGACCTTAAGAAGTAACCGCCATAAGATACTTTACTTGCGGACAATACGGTGTCGCCGTAAGATCGCCGCGCGGTACGCGGGTAATTTGTTTAAAATTTAATGAAAAGATGTGGTCAAATTACGCCGCCGGGCTTACTAATATTTGTGAGACAACTTGTTTAGTGTTTGTGTAAAAATTATTGTCAGCGAAGCGTTCGGCTGGTGAACATATCGCGGCAGGCGGTGCGGCTGGCGCTGCGGCCGCCGGCGCGCACCGAACTCTCCGTGGCGCTGCGCGGGCGGGGTTTGACCGTAACCTCTGGCTCCACTCTAGACCTGCGAGTGCATTTCAAGCCTAGGTTAAGTAAATGAAACAAAACAATTAAGATGGTATAGCTTATTAGTCACATGTGAGAATCGTTAATTGAAGTGGACCGTATCAAGTCTACATTCACAACGATACTCTGAAACTGACTCGATGGCTCAGTGGTATTATGTATTACGTATACGGGCTCGCTTCCCGGGTCGGGGAAAATGAAATTGGGTTTTTCAACTTGATTTCCGCCTGGAGTTTAGAATTTGTGCCCGATATGGCAATAGCCTCGTCCCCTATCACATTATGGTTCGGAAAAACATATGGCGAAATGTGGGTGCACTAGTTGCACCTCTGCTTACCCTTTCAGGGAATACAGGCGTGAGATATGTGACTCTGAATTTCGTCAAACGCTGGCTGATCATCCTTGTACACTTCCTACGCAATCAAAACAAACCCAACTACAAAACGTATTTACCAATAGCAACAACAACTCCGACAAGATCTCAAGCGGCCCGCGGCCCATCTAGGTATTATGTGGCGAGATAAAACTGTCAATATCGCGATGAAACAAGATATTAATTTGTCACAGCGCCATCTATTAGCAATGTGTGAAAACGGCGCCAACAATCCTATTTCCTAGAATTATTCCGAAGTGCGGACAGTAAGCGACTTACTGTCCGTACTGCACTGCAATGCAACTTCAATTTATTAAATTGCGTTTCTAAATAATTAATTTAGAGACGTAAAAAGAAAATGGTCAAACAAGCATTTTATTTAGCAACAGCCAAAGATATAAAAAGTAAGACGTGGGCAACGACATCTTTCAAAATAAGTGGTTTTATACGTAATTGATTCTTCGGGTGGTTTTGCCTTCCATATAAAGACGAGGTTGGGTCAGTGTTCAATAAATAGAAATGCATTATTCACAGAGATGTCCGCGCGTTTCAAGACGAGGTGTTCGTTCGCGTTTCCCAGGGCCGCGCCGTGGTGCTGCCCATACTGTGCTACATGGAGCCGCCTGTACTCGACGGTCAGATAGTAGTACTTAGTACCTTAAGGAAATTAATTAACTTAACTACTTGACAAGCCAGGCCTCATTCCGTTTCCTGTGAGCATCTGGGAGCACAATAGAGCCCCCGCCGGGACGAGCAAATGGTATTATTTAGATTTCTTGACATCTGAAATATGTCATTTCACTAATGCTTTCTCCACAGTAATAGTTCCGAGCGGGGAGCCGGGCGAGCCGTGCTGCGCTTGGGGGCTGGCTGGCCTGGCGCGGAGCCCGCTGCTGGAGCTGGGCGCGCGCCTTGCGGGCGCGCCGCACCGTGTTCCGCTGCGACTGGCTTGTTCCGCACCACACGCCTCCTTCTACCTCATGTCCGAGGACGCCTGGTGTTCCTTCGCCATAGACGTTAGTAGCCGCTCTGCCATGTGGAGGACTCTTACTACGCTGCCTCGATGTATACGTAACTTCCATTCATTATGCGCTCTATCGCCCGTCGGTTCCACGAGCAATATTGATAACCTTTAGTGTACTTGTGTAGTAATTAATCGGGCAATGCCGCTTACTTTTCTACAGAATGTGAAGATGATAAAATAACTTCAGTAATGGCTCCAGGAAGCAGCCATACGGACGGGCTATGTGGTGGTGGGCGCGTTCAGCGTGGGGCCGGTGCGCTGGCACGGCGAGCGGCTTGGGCAGGCGGCGTGCCGCGCACCTTCGCCGGGCCTGCGGACGGCCGCGCTGCGCCTGCTCAGCTCCACCGCCGTCGTGCGTCCACTCACCATCATTGCGGACTCTGTCATGTTCAGTATCGATCACATCACTCTTAAGGTATTTAATATAATAATTACATTATTATAATTTGTGTCCTAAATGGCGACGAGCTCGTCCCCCATTACATATGAACGAACAAACATACGAAAAAAAAAACGGCGAAAAGATCTGCACTAGTGGCGCCTCTGCATACCCCATACAAATAAATATTGGGTTGGATTTATTTCGAGTCCCAATTTTCTCAAGACATGGTATGGGAGGATGTGAGTATCTTGGCATCAAAATGGCAAGGCTTTGATTCAATAGTCATACATCTTATTAGTTACATCATCGCAACATCCTAAAAACATATTACTGTTCCTGCTTCTGCATGTGCCTATTATTTTTGAAATACATCACTAAGAGAATATATTATTTTGCGTCCCTGGTATGTCTTTATAGATTTATTTGGAAATTATGATGTCAGTGTGATATTATTTTGGCTTTTTCGGTAAACGGTCACAATGACTGTTGTTTATGTAAATAAAAAATAGCTTTTCCATTGCAAGATGATTACATAACAAATGGCAATGTAATATTAAACTCAATATCAAATTTAACATTATAATAGTGTTATAACTTAACATTACAATTAGGAATTTTATCGAAATAAAAATTTAACAACAAAAAAATCAAAAACTTAATGAGTGTAGAGATGAATACAGACCCAAGAAAAGGACTACGACATTCTTCTCGAGGGCGACCCCGCGTGCCTGTACTACGTGCACCTCGGCACCGCCTTTCCCGACGAGCCCCTCGCCGCCAGCGTGCAGCTCGTCAACCACAGGTTCCATGTCCTCGCATCCACTACATCCGGCTGTTCACTGATACGTGTCACCATAGCCGCCATGTTCGCAAGGACACTCAAAGTATTTGAAAACATTTGAAGTGCAAATCGAGACAACCGAGCAAAGTTAAAGATTAAAGAAAACATATAGTTGTGTCCTAGCTTTTTTCGCTAGGACACAACTGTATGTTCTCAGTAGAGTCAAGCGCCCTAGCCGAGGTCCGAATTGTGTCATAAATTAAGGATTAGACGTTTCGTGATGTTCTGTCCTTCCGGTAAACTACTCTCATATGGATCGACTGACTCTACTAAACAACTCATCACTTTTTAACACTAAAGCCTTGGCGATCAATTTTACAGGGAATATTTTGATAGGATTTCAGTTTTGTCAAACAGTATCAAAATCAACATATTTTAACAAGTTAGATACACCACAACTGAAAACCTGTACTTACGCTAGAAAGAAAAAAATTCTGTGATTATTAAAAAAATTAGAAGAGTTTTTTTCGCATGGTGAGCAAAATATTCTCATTTACATTGAGACAAATAAACTACTAACTAGGAATGGCGTTGCGTGTCGTGTTCCAGAATTACGAATGCGGCGCCTCGACATATAATAATTTACATACACGAATAGCGGCTCAAAGTTTAAATTCTCAGATTGATTAAAGTTATTTATGACTTTTGTGTTTTCACAAATATTTAGGCAAATTAATTGTCCGCAGTTCAGTTTCCTACTCCTACTACTGGAGTGTTCGCCCTTGGGATAAGACATTGTTATCAGCGGAAAAAAGACAGTCTGAAATTTTTTCAGAAGTTATTGAGGTAAGTATGTTTTATTTTAACCAATAGATTTAATAGATAAATGTAGACGAAGCGGGAGAATAATTTAATATAATAAAACAATATAATAAAAGTAATGAAACAGAACACAAGCCGATAAAAAGGAACCACATAAATATGAAAACAAAAATAAAAATCACATACTATGTTGAACATGAAGGAAGCTATTAAGACAAGCTAAACGAAATGAATGGGGCGACAGTACTGAGGAGATGGATTGTGCCCCTGAAGGCACTTCTAAGTAATATACAATGCTCTACCCCTTGTGTCCCTTCAAGGTAATATACCAATGTAATTGCTTCGGTGGCGCACTTGGACTACTTTATGGCTGTAGCACTGAGGTTTCGGGTTCGAATCCCGGGTCGGACAAAAAGTGATATTGGGTTTTTGCAACTCAATATCAGTTTGGAATTTGTGCCTGATATAGCGATAGGCTCGCCCCCTATCACATCATGGGACTTCAGGTTGAGTTTTTTTCGTATTCAGAGCGAGTCGGTGTCGTTGAACACAGAGTCGGTGAGCATGATCCGCGTGGAGCCGGTGCGCGGGAGCGTGGCTGCGCGCAGTGCGGGCGCCGTGCACGTGTGCGCGCCGCACGCCGGCGCCGAGTGCGGCCTGCACCGCCTCGTGCTCATGTCAGTACCGCACACTGCACTCTTCATTTTATGTTCCATCGCGTTAACGACGTGCAAAACCATAAACAATTTGTTTGGTTTCCTAGGCGATGACATGAAATAATTTGCAAAATAAGAATGAATGTTAAATGATGTTAATATATATTTCAGGTTAATATTGACCGACGTCCCCCGCGAGTGCCTGAGTCCTGAACACGACGGTATCATCGTCAGCACCGATACAGTCGAGGAAGAAGAGATACCTGGTCTGTGCGAGGTAGCAGCACTTCTTTGAAATAACTTAGCAAAATGGAGCAAGGTTTCGGAATGCAAACCGCACAGCTCGGTTTGAGCCTTCCCTTAGACATTTTCATCTGACATTGACATCTTTACCTTGGACTGCTTTCTTGATTTAGTGCCCGCCGTGCGATTTAATCATTACTTTCTTAATAATTAGGGATTATTTTATTACTATTGATTTAAATTTTCCTGGGAGTTGCTGACTTTCGTTAAATCCTGAAAAGGCGATAATGTACCATTATCCGTGCGAAAATGTTACAAAACATCTGAAAATAAAGCGCGCACAGATTCGTTATGTCTCCAGATCTATATGGTATAAATGGTGAAGATGTACTAACATCGAGCTTTATATCGACATATGTATTTACTATTATTGTTGTATAGCCATGGTCGCGGACGGTATGCGAAGTAGTCTGCACGCAGATGGAGGTGTGGTGGGAGGTGGTACCGCTGCGCTTCGTATTGCACCCACCGCTGCTGACCCTCGAGCACGTCGCGAAGTGCGTACTCGTCGCTTTACGATATTATTATACATATTAACACGTAACACGGCTACCAGTTTATATACATTTCGTTACAGTTACCAAGAAGTACAGTTGTCTTTTTTATTATTCAATCTATTGCATGCTTGTAAGAACGAAAAATTACAAAACACGAAGAAAAAATCTTGTGAATGATACTTAAGATAAAGTTTTATATTATTAACTAGTAGTCGTCCAATAGATGGAACCTTTTTGTTAAGGTAAATGAGCTGACTCAATTCATTGCTTCACTATCTTTTTTTTATAACAAAGAGGACTTCGTGCTCACTGTTAACCTATTACCGTTCAAATGGTAAATATAATCGTGACTAAATCACAGGTAGACTTTGACGAAAATATTTATGCTAAGGTAACGAAGTCAGAACGCGATTCTCCTCAGGGTAAGCTCAGTGGAAGTGCCGATCGAGGTGACGCAGCTGCACGGAGCGGGTGGCGCGGGAGGTGCGGGGTGCGCGGCGGGCGCGGCGTGGCGCGGAGACGTGGTGCCGCAAGCGCCGCTGCCGCCGTTGCTGCCGGGCCGCTCGGTGCGCCACGTGCTACGCGTGCCGCTCTCCGGCGCGCATGACGAAACCACCACCAACATATTCCAGTTAGTAAAAGCGTAAAGTGTGCCCACATACAGACACGCGTTCTATGTAGAAAAAATAAAAATGAAATAAAGTTTAAACAGGTCAAATTAGTATGTAGAACCCAAAAGTGGCTCTGGACCGGACATATGTTAAAGGAAAAATGGACCAAGATTTTAGCAGAGTGGTACCCACGGAACGCGAAAAGGAACCAAGGACGGCAAATAAAACGATAGGAAAATGATATCAGGAATGAAGCAAGATCGGAATGGATACGGAAAGTAAAAGATAGGGATACGTGGCAGTCTTTGTTGGAAGCCTCTGTCAAAAGACAAACAGTTGAGAAACCTTTACATTATATTAAAATTAATATTACACAAAAAAAATGTGTGAACTGCAATAAAGGTTTTTATTTATTTTTTTTATTAAGGTTGGAAGCGACGGAGGGTGTGTGGCGCGCGTGGTGTGTTGTAAGGTCGCGCTGCATCACACCGCACGCCGCGCTGCTGCCGCCGAGCCGTCGGCTGGGCGCGGGACCGCCCGCTACGGCCCTCGCTACCGCCTTCACGGTCGTCAATAACACCCACGCTATGGTAACGATACCGTTCACTTTTCGCGTTACATTTGTTTGTTAACCGCGCTATCGATCGGAATCGGGATTATTCCTCAAATAATTATTTAGATGAACTGGCGGGTGAGCATTTATCCGTGGTGGAGTTTGGGAGGCGCGCGGTGCACGTCGGGCGGTGGGTGCGGTACGTGCAGCAGCAGCTGCTGCGCCTGCGACGCCCTGGCCCCTGTCGCCGGCGCGCTGCCTCACGATCATACGGAGAACGTCACGTATCAATGCCACGCACCTTTTGTACGTTATTGCTAATTCAATGAATTATTTTTTAAATATCTTTTACAACGGTAACCAAGAAGGGCTTCGATCATCCGAGACGTATGACGATATATGAGGAGGAGGAGCGTCCAAGGACTCCGAATCTTTTTTTGTTTGTTTCCCGTTTTTGTGGATTAGGTAAATATTCAATATGAGGACCGGGGACAGTCTTACATGAAGTCACAGAATGACAGACACGTCGCTAGGTCGTGATATAGGAACTTTTTTGGATGCTTTGTGTTTTTGAATTGTGTCTGTATTGTAATGTGTCATCAGTAACAAACAAAATTTTGATATACAATTACCTCAGCTGGAAGGCAACGTGGTGAACATCGTCCAGCTGCGGACGGAGCCCGGCGGCGGGCCCGCGCGCTCCTCCCTGCTCTCGCACCGCACGCTGCTGCCGCGCCTGATGCTGCGCGCGCTACGCTGCGGCTGCGCTCGTCGCTGTCACTGTACGTACAGCCTATTATACGCGCGGTTCATTTTTTGTATATGGCATAGAATGATCGTTTATCGGCAAGTGTGTATGTGTGTGCAAATATTATGTATTTGGACAGAGGAGAACCGGGTGCCAGTAATGTCTTAAATTACAGGTGAGGAATGCAAGCAGGGCACGGATGGAGGCGAGGCGTGGGGCGCGGCGGTGCTGCGGCCGCGATGCGCGCTGCTGGCAGGCCGACGCGAGGCCTTCCTGCTGCGCTGTGTCAATCTCACGCCTGTGCCCACTGCTCTATGTTGGGACATCACCGAACGTACGATGGAGCTATTACAAGTCAATAGTGTGAGATACCAAGTAGGATGCTCTCATCTGTGCGGGGGGTGTGGTGAGAAAGAATTGCCGCTGCCCTTTTTATAGCGCCTGCCACTCGTCACATATCGCTGCCTGTTACGAAATGCCTTTCTCACTTAAAATGGCCGTTAAGGAAAAAAATGCAATCAATGAAAATGACCTTGTCATTCACTTGATTGTCTAGATTCAGAAGCGCTAGAGTTTGTCTTTTGTACCTCCGAGCAGAGTTTCCCATATGATACATGTACAGCAAGAGGCAGCAGTTTGTGTCTTTAATGTTTTGCTTTCAGAATATAGTGATGCATTGATCGTGACGTTTTCCCCCGCGAGGTGCGAGTTGGACGCCTTTGCTACGGTCACTATACAGGTTTGTAATTTACATAACTTAAGTATCTTTTACACATATTACGATGACATAATTTACTTCCATTTTAACGTTTCATTAGCCTTACCCGTATACATATATGTATCGGAATATTTCAAAGGTGAATTACTAATTTATTTATCATCGTTTAAAATTACTTAATGGCTTTTTGCTCACATACCAATTGGGCTCAATTTTATAGAAAATGGTGGCAAACGAGCAAGCGGTACACCTGGTGCACAGTTTGCTAGGATACACCTAAATAGAAATCCATTGTCTCTGCTTGTCTCTTAGTGTTACGGGAGTGAGAATTTAAGCAATTAATTGTTTACACTCGTCTGCAGGTAACGCTGGAGGCAGTCGCGCCCTACGCGCGTCGTGTTCTCGCGTGTCGTGCGGCCGTGCGCCACACCGAGGCGCCTCTCTACCTGCTGCTTGACACGGCCGCTGACGTGAGCTGTAGAGAAATATTATTGCATCTGAAGCGTTGACTACGTCGTGACAGGAAAGGAAAGGGAAAGGAAGAATAAGATAGATCACTACTTCAAAGCTCACCAAAAATGTTTATAGATTTGACAAAGTTTTCTTTGCGCCATAAAATACGATAATAACTGTCATTATATTTATAAAAGGTTACAGACATTTTCAGGGTCGAAAAGTTAGCATCGAAATTCCTTTGGGTGGTGACGACGATTCGATGGCGACCATTACAAGAAGCGAGGTAAACATGCAGCATGCGCACAGCGCACATTAATACTGTTATACTACACGCATCTTCATATCGTATTTATGGCGTATGATTATTATAAAAGCGAAAAATAATTATTTGATATTATTATAGAGTATTGGATGGTATGCGCGGCGAGCGAGCGGGCGAGGCTCGCTCTGGACAGAACGCAGTCGTCGAAAAACATCTCTATTCATGAATATTACCTTATTATAATGTACATGTAGGGGGGGGGGGGAATTGTGGATTTACAAGTTTCGAGAATTAGAGTGCCCGCAAAAAAGAAGTGACAAAAATAGGCTCGCATGTAGTTATGATACATAATATTCGTTACAAGAGAACACAGTGCGTCGCACCCTCTCTTTGTCTTTACTGCTTCAGCGGTTACTGTACTTGCAGCGTGGCGTTACACCATGGAGCAGTCGCGATGCTGGGTCACTGTCTGCGGAGGAAACATTTAATGATTTTGAGCAAATGCGTACAAAGATGAAAGTTAAAGGTTAATTATTTTTCTTTTTGTTGTCTACCGATCATTGTATCCACTCCATCAAGTCCTATGTACGTCTGATCGATAAACTTTTGACATATGTCAAATTTTGAGCGATCTTATAAAATATATGAACTAGGCTTCGGTCGTATTACTTGAGACTAAGTCGTGTTGCGTCGCGGTCTTTTTTTTGACGGAGAGCATAATGGGCGAGTTTATTCTCTACATCGAGTTGTTCCAACCAATTTGGAAGCGTTGCGCGCACCAGTTCGCGCCTGATTCCGCCAAATCTTATATCGTACGAATCGCCATCCCGACAATTATCAGTCATTATAATTTTAATATTTAAATTAAATTTGTAAAATATTGATTTTGTGGCAAAATTATTGGCCAAATCAAAATTTTCTTAGACTGCAAAAGTGGTTATGGGTAGTAGGTAAATATTCGTAAATAAAAGTAGCTATCCAAGAAAAAAGTTGGCAATTAATATAGAGAAACAGAATAAGAATAAGACAATTTCTTGTAAATGTGTTTTGGAGCATCTGTTAATGTTTAAACATGAGTTTCTTCCAGAAAAATATGTTGTTATTCATCAGTATAATTGCGATGTAACTATCATTTAAATTTTTTAAGGACTTTTCGAGATATTCAAAAAATTGTAAAGATTTTCATAAACTTTCACGCCCTCTAGTACCTAGACTAAGTAGCTGCAGATGGAGGTAAATTGGGTTAAATCGTCATATTTTCGGCCAAGGAATTCAAGGACTTCTATTGTGATAGATAGTTCAGTTTACATCTCTAAGGGACTCGTTCCGGTAGGTCTTAGTATTGCACGGAGTTTTTATAATCGATCGGTGGCTCCGCCGCTCGCGATGTGCTTTAGGGCGTTGAGTATATCCAAGCGATTTATAAGAACTGTTAGCTACTAGGGCAGCACTACTTGAAAAACCGACCGTCCGCCGTTCGCTCCATAAATATATTAAGAAGTCACCGTCCCGCACAGCGGTTGCGTCCGCGCCTCGCAGCGTCAGGCCGTGCCCATGCTTCGTCCTATCTTCGCAGCGCGCCGAAGCCGAGCGCCGTACTCCGCCCTGCCTGCAGTTTCCGCAGGTGCCTCTTGGATCTGGTCGGTTTTCTATCCTTGTTTGTTGTTACCAATAGTCAATAGCCCCACCTTAACGTTCATAGTTATTTATCGCTACTTGTGTTATACGTGGGGTATCTTCTCTTTATATATGCAGAGAACACATTGATATGATAGGTTTTTTAGAAAAACCTAATGATCGCCCGATCGATGGAAACCTTAAAATGGAGCACTCGTAACTACGTCCTCTAGAGAGTGTAGGAGCCGGTGCTCGCCTCGCCTGTGACGGTGTCTGTGTGTTCAGAGCTGTCTCTGCAACTGACGCTGCGCAACGAGTCCACGCTGCCAGTGCGGTGGCGCGTGGTCGTGCGGCGCTGGCCACGCACGCGCCCTCCGTCGCTGCTCAACGGTATGTCACCGTTACTATTTTATACACAACAATAGTAACTTTGTACACATTATTAATCATACTGCATGCATGTAACACTTATTTATTTTATTTCGCATGAATAAGCGTACACTGGACATACTGATTGATAATATATGAAATAGTGATGAAGTAATAGGTTGTCTGTAAAACGTTCGTGCCGCTTTTCGGTAGGTAGCATGAGAGGTCAGACCTTACGTCTTCGGATTTCGTATTCCGATAGTTACAATTTTTTTCTTAATGAAAACAAATTTTACCTCTGGTTGAAATAAAAGTTTACTTAGACATTTTTTTAGCAAAAAACCTGAGAGATTTAGGAATTGAACAGAATTCTCAAGCTGCATGAAAGAATAAACAAGCACTTTCCTACAACCTAATATTATTGCCGTCTTTTTATTTCTTTAAAGTAATAAAATAAATTAATTCGGATAGAAAGTTGATTTGAAAATGCTTTCAATTGCAGGACAATGTAGAGAGGTGGTAGAGGGTGCAGGCGTGCGCGTGCATTGCGCGCCAGCGGGCGGCGAGCTGCGTGCAGCGGACGTTGCGCGGCTTACGGTCAGCGTGCGCGGCGACACATGGGGCCTGTACAGAGACCAGCTGCTCATACAGGTACATCCTGCTGTCCGAGACTAGCTCGGTGGACTGGTATAGAGGCAGCACTGTTATCCATATCGAAGAGCGGCGCGGGTGAGCGTGGCATTAAATCATAGAGGTCTTAGTCAGTTTGTACCTTGCTACAGTTTGAGAACATGGAGCCGGTGTTCGTGGACGTGTGGGTCGAGGTGGTGGGAGCCCCGCTACACTTCGCGCTCAGGCCCGATGGCAGCAGCAACAAGCCTCCGGTTTTGTGGTTAGTTTTAATTCAACTACAAATGAGTCGGCTTTCTTTGGAGGCGGAATTACGTATGTACTTGTATATCTTTGTATGCGCCAGAAGTGAAAAATAACTTTGCAAGTTAACCTTGCAAGTTTACTGAATTGAAATTTGAAATCATGGAAAATTTGGCGACCGCGTCCCGCTTCGCCACCAGAGTACGAGGCGGGACGCGATCGCGACACAAGCCCACTCACCTTGACGAAGGATCTCCGAAAGGGGTAAAACTTGTCGGTACAAACACAGAATCCCGCTAAACGTGAGTTAAGCCATTTATATATAAATTTATTTAATAATGTCTTACGAAAGTTAAAATAATTTTATGGAAAATTTGTACTAATTGTTTCTGTATTTTGAAAAATATATGGGGTGGGTAGAAACCATTTTTCAGTAGATATGCTTCTTTATTTCTTTTTACATACACATTTTCAAGTAAAGTTTAGTGTTTTAAGGGAGAAGTGTGGCTTAAAAGTGGATGTTATGAAAATATTCGAGTCAGTGGCGGTGCCGGTTGGGGACGTCCCAGAAGGACTTACATCGATCAGATTATTGACATACTATAGAAAGGCGATGCAAGAAGTACCCGTAGTCGACGAGCGTATGTATGTCCATATGCTCGTCGGTTACGGGTATGTGTTGATGTATGGATATAGAAGAAGCGTATCAAATGGAAATCCATAATCTCTGCCTACCCCTCTGGGTTATGGGCGTGAGGACATATTTATTTTTTTTATTTCATTTCCAAGTAACGTGTCCAGATATGTAGACACTGTATGGCGACAGTAATGTCACCATCGTCCGTCATTAGTTTTTTAAACGTAACTTTGTTCTAGGATGACGACGACGGACCCCGCGCGACGGCTGCAGGTCACCAACACGTCGCGCAGTCACCTCGCCGTACAAACATTTGTCCTGAAAGACCACGGTCGAACATTCTCATTGATCAATTATGCGAATATAAACATTATTTTGTTTAAATTTGTAATTAAAAGACATTACTAATATTTTAACTGCCTCGGTGGCTTAATGGTACCACGTATTACATTTACGGTAAAGTTGCAACGTAGGAGTTCCGAGTTCGATTCCCAGGTCGGGAAAATGATATTGGGTTTTTTCAACTGGATATCAGCTCGGAGTTTGGAATTTGTACCCGATATGGCGATAGGCTCGCCTCCTATCACATCATGGGACGGAAAAACATATGACGAAATGAGGGTGCACTAGTTGCACCTCTGCCTACCCTTATGGGGAATACGGGCATAAGATATGTTTTTTTTTTTACTAATATTTCTTATTCTCTTGTAGAAATCGTTCGAGATTCGTTTCCGTTGCGTCTGTATCTACGATTCTATGACGTGGAACAGCAGGAAATATCGTTAGAGGATCGCGAGGGATATATCGGTAATTGTCTTTTCTTCGTGTGTCATGTGCGTAGCAATACAAGAGCGGTGGTAGAGCTACAAAAACATCTGTTACACGTATGGCCCGGGCCGGCTCGACCATTTTTTCAAGAAGAAGCAAGCGAGTGAGTGGTTCTCGTGACGTTGAGTGACCGCTTCCCATAGACATATGCAAAATGCATCTGATCCATTATTCCTACTAATAATTTTTTTGTTGTACATATACATTAAGTGAAATGAAGGCCTCATAAAAGTTTTTAACAGGACAAGATGTTTGTTGGAATAATATGAAAAAAACTCGTTCAAAGTTTTGTGTTTGAAAAAAAATATCATTACCTACATTTTATAGCATCTTTTAAGAATAATTCGTCGTCTCACGATTTATCCGAAGACCGCATAAGTACTGGAATCGAGTTAATAATATCTGGTGATTACGGCCTGCAAGTGGAAACAATGTTTGAGGTGAGAAGTTGCACTTTTTAGTTTATGACATTAAATTTACAATATCAAATTCATATGGAGATGTGTCTGAAATATTTCTCAATCAGGTGTATCGCTTGCTAGTAGTATATAAAAAAAATTCAGTCCATTCAGTTCATTCGGAATGCTCCATATAACTCCAAAACTGAATAATTACGATGAAGCAGAACGGAAACCTTTATTGACTCTTCATATGCACCAGAACACTATACGTATCAGAGTGAATACGTTTCAGAATAAAAAATTCAATTTCAATGTTGCGTCTTTGTGATACAGCCGTCAACTGTCAGGAATGTAGTGGTCCGATAAGATTATCGTGGTCTATTCTCCGACTTCCCAGGCGCGCTCTCTGCCTCCTCTTCTCAACAATTACTCATAGAATCTCACGATTTTTTCTTTCTTCCTTACTATGCTGTTATAATATGTTATTTATTAACCACGTATAGCGTTAAAGCAGCTGTCACATTTAGATTGTAATGAGATGCGGCGCTGCAGGTGGAACCGAACGAGTTCATGGTGGCAGCAGGCGAGAGAGCGTCCCAGACGGTGCGGGTGCGGTGTTCGGCCGTGCCTTCCGCAGCCGCCGCCGCCAGCCTCTTGCTGTTGACCAAACCAGTGCAGCGCTGCGGGTACCAATACCATATCTCTGTATTCAAATCTGAGCACCACAACGTTGCGCCTCGAATTATTCTATTGTTGTTCGCCGCTGCTTATATTTTGTTATCAGTGTGGGCTGGTACCGGGCTGACCCTCCCCCGCAGGTCGCGGGGCTACGGATTGGGGGGCGTGCGGGACTGCAGCTGTCACGCGACTTCCTGAGCGTGCAGCTCAGCGCGCTACACCTGCCCGATGGTGACGTCACCAGGTAACAATATATTATAGTTAACCAGGAAACTCCAAAAATATCTTAGGATGATGTGAAAGCAATTTTATTGGATATTCCCAAGCTTTTTATGTTGCAGTTATAATACATATAATTGGTGAAAACACAAATACGGTAAAGATCTCTCTACTAATATTACAAATTGATAAACCTCAACGGAATTCAGAAGTTTTTTTTTGGTTAAGAAAGCTTCGTTACTCGATGAACGAAATGTTTCAAAAATGAAACCTAAAAATTAAAAGGGTGGCAGTTTTATATTCCATTCAGTTTTGACTCAGGGTGTCGATGTGCACCGTTGCAGAGTTCGTAAATACTTGCACGCGCTGAACGTGGGCGAGGAGTCCTTGGCGCTGTCCGCGATCACCGCCTCTCCTTGGAAGGTTTTTATATCCAAGAACGTTGACAGTTCTTGCGTGTCCGGTTGCAGTGAGAATTCAGAATGCCTGCTGTTGGATTTACCCCCACAGAGTTCGGTCGAAGTGAGTTTGAATTTTTTGTACACAATTTTAAAGATGGCACCTTTGCTTGTTCTTTTTTTAGTCATCTGAATATGCGGCAGTTTCCTGCTACAATAGTATAAAGGAATAGTTTGGCGACGTCGAGCTCGAGTCTTAGTTCTGGGAAAGCGTTTTTAATAATAATCAATTTAAAAAATCTTGTCACGACGCTACTTATTCTGTTAACATTATTCCGCTCCTATTTTGCATGTATATTCAAGTGCGTTTGTAACGACTGATCAAACGAGCCGTATGTTACATTTGTGTACAAAATGCACTATATTCTATAAAGAAAGAGCTTTTGGTTTTTCATATTATAATACAATGTTCTTCAGCTATGCGCAGAGCTGTTGCTGCCCACCGAGGCGGTGTGGGCACCGGTAGGCGAGGGACACGCGTCCAGCCAGGTGGCGGACACCGACCTCAACTTCTACGATGGAGACAAAGTCTTGTTGGCGGTATATAATGTTATCGTTATTTATGATCTAGACATATAATAGAAGAAGTAAGAAAATCAATAAAAAGACTTAAATCACAGTTATTTCCTATATCTGAGCTGAACTCGAGCAAAGGATAGACACCAGAGCCTTCTTGGCACGGTACAACCTTCCGAGACTTCAACTCGCCTGTAGAGTGCGGCGATCGTAGGTTTTGGAGGTAGTCAATTGTTGCGATAGAAGAATCTTGCAGTAGATGTTTCTTACTCGATAAAAATATCAACATCTAGAAGCCAGGTGACACACTAATCCGGTAACCGTGTCCATGTGTCGTTAACTCACAGCGCGCCGTGCTGAGCTTGGCGGTGGAGGTGCCTGAGCTGCGCGCGCAGCCCTCCTGCTGTGACTTCGGATTCGTGGCACTCAACGACTGCAGGAAGACATATTTCACAGTTACTCACAATAGTTGTAAGCGATAACCGTAGCATGAATAAACATTGTAAGTCTGCTCCATCTTCAACTAGGAAAAACTAAAAACCGTACGACGCAGGGGGAAATATCAATAACGCAACCTTAATTTACCTACGGACATTTTCTCCCGCGACGCAGTGGGCTGAATGATCCGCGAATGATGTAGTTGACCGACACTATAAAGTCCTCGTGGTAATGTATTGACCCTTTGCAGCGCTGTGCCCGGTGGAGGCCGCGGTGCAGTACGAGGGCGACGAGGAGTTTGCAGCGTGGCCGGCGCGCCTCGCGCTTCCGCCGCACTGTTCCGGGAGGGTCTACGTACAGTATACGGCCAGGTAAGGTAACTTATTAATATCCTACGCAAGACGCATATGCGTTGGTTGTGTGGAGTCAAGAAAGGACCCATCACTCATCATCTAAAATGCATATATATACATAGCACCGTTACATGGCTGTATTCGGCGAGGGCTTCTGGCTTCCCCGGGTTAGTGGTTCTTTACCGATATTCGCAGGCGCTGTGACGTGCAGGCCGAGGGCGTAGTGTGGGTGCGCGCGGCAGGCAGCGCGGGTCGCTGGTGCAGCGCGCGCGTCATACTGCGCGCGGCTAGCACGCGGGACCGTGCGCGCTCTATCCCCGTGCACGATCACACCGACAACGATTGCCTGCTGCTGACATAGTATTTAATTTTAATATATCACGTTTATCTACAACATTGAATTGTAATTCATGTATTAAATAATGTTTTGTTACCAATCAACTTATCATAAAAACTTTATGGCACGCAGTCGAAATTGCGGTCTGGATGTCCAGACATTCTTTTATGAGGTATAACAATAAAACAACATAGTGATATAATAAGGCCTGAGACTTCCTCATACATCCCCCGTTTGACAAGTTATATATTTCTGACTCTAAGCTAACGACCGTATTTTTTGATCAGTACTTAAACTTTTGCATGTCAACACTTTTGATCCTCGAACTGTGTCATCGTTTAGGATTCAAATGTCACATCTCGGTCCAGAAACATAAGACACGTGTCTCTGCTGGAGATCTCAAATTTTTTTGAAAAGTAATGGTAATGTTGCCCTTTTACAAATCCCCGGTCTCGACGTCGGTTCTAAGGACGGTAATAGCAACTTTCATATAATATTTCGTTCATTGTAATGCCTGTAACTGTGGCACTATTCTGCAAACAGATATCACCAAGTACTCAGGTAGACAGGTGTTGGTCGACGACAAATTGCAATTTAATCATCACATCTACAACCTTTATACTAGGGTTTAAAAAAACTGTCTACATTTTCAAAAAACGTGGCAAATCTGCTGATAGGTCTTTGCTGTCAACAATTTACGCTGCAATGTGCCAGTCAATGATATTTTTTTTTTATAATTTCCTCCCCTGGAGTATATAAGTCCCCGGGGGGCAGTTTATTGCATGGTTCCACAATATTTATCTGTATTTAAGACGCTTAAAAATAAAATTTATTAAAATTAAAGTTATGATTAAAGTAGTAAAAGAGTGTGAATATAAATAAAGTAACCTGGATATCAAACTAATTGTGTAAAGTCTTTTTAATTACATAATACCATTCTCGAATTTAGTAATATCAAAGTTTGCACCCCGAGGGAAGCAAAAAATTTAATTTTCGAGTAGCTTCTTCCTTTCGATTACAATAATGCGGAAGAGTACCTTAAATAATTCACTAATCTTATTTTATAACTTATTTTTTCAATTCTGTAAAGAATTATTATTTTCTAAAAAGAAATATTTATACAAAGTAGTTTATAAAATATCGTTCCTCCCGATTCAGCAGTAGCTTAGTGGGGAAATTCTGGCAGTTTTATATTTTTTAATGTCTCATAAATTATTGTCTTCTGTGTTATGTGATAAATAAATAAAACTATTCTATTATTATTATGTAGCCTATGTCGTCGTAACAATATTCTCAACACGCTGCCGCTTGGCGTAAAAAGGACAGAGTAATTAAAATAACAAGAATAAAGAGGACAGCTAATGTTTGCTAATTTTTGACATCTTGTTTTTAATATGAAATTTAGATTAAAATATTAAAGGTTCATAAACTCCGATTGTCAACGAGGATTGTTTCAGCGGCGCGCGCCATCCAGCGAGTGATTTGTAAACTATTATGCACATCTGAATTATACAAATTCTTTGAACGCTCGTGTTAGCGTCATGAAAAATAAACTACAGATGGCGTGTTTTTTAAGAAATGTGTATATCAATGAATCTATATAAATTAAGAATATAACTCGCACGCATGTGATTACAAATCTTATAAAAATATATATTAGTGGGGACTAAATAAATAATTCAAACAAATATTTTAAAAGAATTCTTATGAAGAAACAAAAAGACAAATTTGTAATAATGGTAGAATTTATTCATTTTCGTAAATGAACACTGATCACAATTTGTAATTACCACAGCGTTGACATAACGCTAGGGTTAATTTATTTATTCTATTTTTTTATGAGTAAAACCTAAGCCTACACCTGAAGTTAAGTAAGTGCTATCTGTAGTCATCTGCAACAAGCTAATCAGTCGCAAATGCGTTGCTTTCCTTAATAACACCGAAGACAGGAGATACGAAACACGGATATTTTCTTTTCCTATCCATCCTCCCTCTGTCTTATCGAATTTCCCTTTCCACCCACATTCTTTTTGTATTAGAAAAGGGATGAAAGGGGAATAGGGGTTAAATCAGGCCTCCTGCATCATACTTATCAGACGGAGTGCAGAAAAATTATACTTCAAAGCCTGTTTTCATCAAAGCCGTTCTATTTTACCGGTTGGGCCGGTCCGTTTGTGCGACTGATATGTTGCGGGCTCTACCACTTGTAAAACCGTACCACAGTATAGGTAAGCGAAGTGTTTTAAGCAATAATCCAACATTCCCTTCATAGTCCTGTAAGGTGGAGGTAGTGCCCGCTGCGGTTCTCTATTCACACCTATCTATATCTACACCAGGACGAAGTCACGTTTTTTTTATTTTAAATTAAACCCCTCGCCTCTCGCCCCTCACCCCTCGTCATTCACCGCGCACCTGTTGGCAAGTTAATGAGGTAGATTATAAATTAAATTTATCTCCTCCGATATTCAGTTCATTATGAGATCAAATTAGTGACTCGCTCCCAAGTCCTTATCAATGTTTTAATTAAAATAGAGGATAACTTGAAAATATATTATTATTCATAGATTCAAAAAATTAAGTAAGTATGCAGAATATAGGTTTCCGACTTATGAAATTAAAAATATTGATGTAACTTGTAAGTATGTAATATAGTGACAGATTGGTTGGCAGAGGGCGGCGAGGACACGGGAGGGCACGGCACATACCTGCTGTTCCGGCCAGTTCCATTATTTTAACAAAAAGGAAATATGTGTGTGTGGCATTTAATGGCAGTGAGTGAAAGTGTGTGGAAGTGTGTGGCAGTGCGTGGCAGTATGTGGCAGTGCGTGGAAGTGTGTGGCAGTGTGTGGAAGGGTGTGGCAGTGCATGGCAGTATGTGGCAGTGCGTGAAAGTGTGTGGCAGTGTGTGGAAGTGTGTGGCAGTGCGTGGCAGTGCGTGGCAGTGCGTGGTGGTGATTATTTATAATTAGGTGAGGTATCTGCTTTTTTCATGTATTATGTTGAAATAGAAAAAGATTACCTCGATCCGTTCAGTATCGTATACTGTATCTTCTGTTTTCCTCGATGGTTTCGATTCCACTGCATCTTTGTTTTGGACGAAGGGCGAAGGCAGAAAATAACGTTATTATTAAATTATTTTCATTTGTCTACACTTTAAAATGAACGACGTGATTGAATCTCACAAAGTTGTCGGAGAAAATGAAAAGACGTAACTTCGAGTTAATAACTTTATCGGCTTTGAAGTGGCTGAGCGTCACCACTTCGAGGCCGAGCTGATCATGTGTATTATGTTGTAACAACGATGCAGACGAGCTCGATGGAAACACGATTTGGCGTTTTATTAGTCCAGGACGTTCTCGCCGAAGTGGTCGCCGAGCGAACTCATTGATAGCGAGGCCGAGCGATTGGCTCTGGTATAATATATGTACATAACTACCGCTTGTGGCGCTGAAGGCAGTTGTTATCGAGAGCTAATAAAACGGATTATAAATTATAAATTACTTAATAAAAAATAATTAACAACAATGATAATAATAAAAAAGGAAAATATAATGATAATGCATAATAAAAGAACTAGAAATTAAAAGACAAAACATGTTTTCATTCAAATTGCGAAGAAATTAGAAGGGTCGCAGCGCGCGTCGCGACTTTGTCATTAATGTTCTATTAACTTTTATTTTAACCACAGTGAAATGCGCGAAGACAATTTTTATTTTAAATAGACTCGACAGCGAAGTATAAATGAATGAGAAAGGCAACTGGACAGTCTGCAAAGAGGATGAAACAATGCATGGCAGATTGCGTACTCGGTGCCTCGTCACTACTAAAGAATCTGCAGTAATCTTTCCAAAGATAAAGACAGATTCGTAGCATTTGCTATTCGCTAAGGATTTAACGAGTATTTGATCGGTGCCGGCCTGTTCTAACTTCTAACTCTAACTATTTACAACTTCACAGTACAATTGTATTGACATATAAAGATAACTCATAAGTTTTTTGTTAATAAAATTATTTTTTCGTCTGACACCATGTATAACAATAATGGTGGAAACGAAATCTTATTGACTTTGATCAGATCAGAAAATATATAAAGGTTTTACCGCAAATTCAAAGCGAGACACGAATAATGGGAACCAATCAGTCAGCTGTCGCCGACAGAACGGGCGGAGCCCGAGGGCTGCGGATTGAACTAATGTAGTTATGATATCTTCGACTGGAATAAATATTCTTCTTAACCAAAGGAAGCGCAGCGAATCCAAACCAGTAATAAGGTAACTCTTTTCGGGTCCGGAATTCTTCTATTTTCAGTGAATAAATTTAAATAGTTGTGTCGTGATCGTACCGAATAATATTGAATCAGAACAAATGCTGTTTAGACTGTAATATCTTATTAAAATATAATAATCATTTTTAAAAGCGATGAATTCTTACACAACTAATCGCTATGACGACAAAAAGGCAAATGTCTTGAGCTCTTGAGTCCCACCCGGGTTCCGGCTCGGAGCGCTGCTAACAGGGTCCGGAGGGGGGGGGGTGTTAACAACCGACGACGGACGATCGACGACGGACGACCGACGCTGCGGGCTCAATGGGCCGTGAACATTGTACGGTTCGATTGAAACAAAGTGCCTCGTCGCGGGGTGATCGGAAAGAACCTTATGTAAGCCGGAACTTTTGCTGGAGACGTGCGATTTATCTTTTTATATTACACCGCGTGTGTGGCTTGGAGCAATAACAACGTTATATATAAAAATAAAATAATTTACTTTTGAGTCATGATTGACGTTGGAATGTAACGCAGTTGTTTTTTTTACTGCATATGTTGTATTGTATGTATACAAGTACACAGTAACACTATAATCAAAATACACTTTGTATCAGTTTATGTAAAATAGATGTGTGTGTGTATGAATACTTGTTGCGTAATCTGTTCATCTATTTTGAGAAGAACATGTGCGAGAAATGGCTGCCTTCCTTGACCATCACGAGCGGACGTCGGTCCACTGCTACATAAAGGGCTTCCGCAGTGCCTTCCGCAGTCGTCAGCAGACCGCAACCGGACTCTATTCCTCGCGTCTGTTCCGTCTCATCAGACTGTTGCTGTATCATGGCAAAGATGACATACAGTACAGTAGCCAGGGAATTGTTATTCCCACGTTAAGTAGCTTGTAAGATTTACGGCCAGTGTATACAGTATAGCTTATTCCTGTTAATTAGTGTAATGTCATATGTGAGAATGAAATGCGAGGGAATGAGACTCAGGGGACATTGGACAAAGGAAACGGGACTTTCCTGCCTCATTCGTGCCGCTCGTACCACATCGGTGACATGCACGACACAAGGACCCGACATATGTATAACATAATTAACCTATAAGCATATTTTATACAGTAAAATAAATAATATGTGTAATATTATGTGTCGGCCACTTATGCTTAAAATCCAGGAGTCGTCGGAGACCGGAGATGGCCTGAGAACGAGAAGAGTGAAGAAGATTGTATTGTCGGAGGCCGGGGCCCACTTTGGATTCTGCAACAGCTACAGCCTAGCCAGTCGCAGCGGGATGCTTTTATTCAGTCTACAAATTTACAACTATAATACATATTGTTTCACGACACAAAAACAAATTATATTTATTAGCAGTATACCTACATAGGTATACTGCTAATAAATATAATTTGTTTTCATACATACATATGTATGTATGTATGTACGTATAATATTGATACAAATCACATAATTTATGAATAATGCAAATATTTAAAAATCAGAAGAAACCGTACAAAAGTCCCACCTAAACGTTCTGCGGTGACGTGCCCGTGACGTACCTAATGCGCTAAGCGTCGATCTTGAGCGACACTGCCCGAGTTTACGCCGACATTCGCGACTTGTGTGTACACTTCGTACAAGACGAGTAAATTGCTCGTCGCTTCCCCTGATAAAAACTATTGTAGTATCGTAATCTCGAGTCGAAACGAAATGGAAATTTCCGCGGGAGATACTTTTCTTTCTCGGTGGAAAATTTTTTATCGCGCTGACAAAATGATTTCTAAAAATTATGGTTTAACATTAATTAATTAAAATGAAGAGGAATATAAATTCAGACTCGTCTCTGTATCGTGTATCGATTTTATACAATTTGTAGCGTCGGCACGAGACGGAAAACGTTAGTTGACACTGTTTGTTTTATCTCAACCACTATATGTATAAAGAATAGGCAAAGATTTATTGCTATTTCAATGTCTTTTATTACTTTTAAATAGGGAAACCATTTAACAGATTTTTAATTTCCATTAGTTAACTTTTAGCTACACGGGTATTTTCTGTAGAATTATTTGCAACGTGCTTACTGCGCTCGGATGCCATTGATTAATGAGAATCATACAAAAATTATGTGCACTGTCATTAATGTTCTTGTCTCGGGGGTTAGCAGATCCTCAATAATAAATAACATAAATTAATTTATTCCTATATTCTTATGATTCTAGAACATCCTCGTAGCAATCTGTCAGCTGCCGCGTGTTGATCGAGAGCGCCAGGTCGCGTAGCTCGTGTGACTCGTAGAGGTGCATTTCTAATGTATGATAAAAGTGAATTAGCTACGCCACATCTCCAGGAGGCTTTATCTGCAAGAAAAAAGATTAAAGTCACAAAAAGTTAATACGCAACAAGGTACATTATAATTATGCGTGTTATGTCTGCAAAATACAGTATTTTCGTAATTTGATCCGGACGGAGCGCGGCTCGGGAATTGTCCAACTTATTACATCGTCTGCTTCATGATTAATGTTGATGAATCATTTCATTTGACTTAAATGACGTTCCACGTTTTTAATATTAGACAACTGAAAACGTTGAATTCAGATCAAAAAATTATGGTAATAATAGTACCCAAGGGAGCTTTAACCACTATACCTGTATTTTACAATTTCCCAAACCCAACAGTAATATACTTGTCATAGGTTTTATTTTATTGAAAGTGCTAAGTGTTTGTTTGTAACGTTATTCCAACTCAACAGGTCCATCGCCCCTGCTAACCCGCCGACCGACTGGAGAAACTACTGCATTATTTCTGCACGGTTCGCTGTGCGAGTCGTACTTTAGTACAAGTATAAAATTAAGTAGGCACAGTATGTTAACCAAAGGGATTAAATGTTGCTTATATTTACAATTCCACGATTGCTGTGTTAATAATTTTAAGTCATAACGCGAAGGTCGGGTAAACATAGTTAAAGCCATCGGGATAACAACAATTTACGTATAGATTCGTGACCGTTTGTTTCGAATTGTATGGGAGTCGTAGATCAGATTCAGTACGAACTTTCAAAGAAAGGCTGTGTGCTGCTGACTGGCCTGGCCACTTCTTTCGAGCACCGCTACACTACTCTCGCTTCTTGTACATTCATACACTTACGACTACAGGCTCGTCCTTAGCGGAGGGAAGTGGATCGCTTTGGTGTCTACGTCACCAGTTTAGTCGGCATTGTTCGCGCAGGACAACCTCTATCGACACCGCCACTCACCTTCGTAACATAAGTCACTCTCGCCTTTCCTCATTAATTTATTCTTTCAATATGCCCGAACCGAAACCTAATCACTACGTGTGTTTATCAATTTTGATCACTAAGTTCTGTTATGGTGCACTTTACTGCTACAATATTACTTGTATATTTATACGAGTTGTTTATCAAAGCATTTATGAGAAACCCAGGACCGGGAGAGAGGAATTATTTCCGATTTCATATAAAAAGTTGTGCTACCCTAAGTGGTGACAACGACTCTAGAGAGGACACTGGTAAATGTACACGGATACACAAGGTTGGCGAGCATCAGACCATAGAAGATGAACGGGATGGAAATTAATAATAGTAGCTATATGTTATTATATTTACAGGGATTAGCAACTGTTTGTCGATCACTGCCGTTTCTTGATCACTGGCAAAGTAGAAAAAATAGATCCTTGATCGACGATAAATCGAAATATATTTTAATAGAGAAATCTTAGAATAAATACACAAACATTACTGAAGCTAAAATTAGTTCCAAAGTAAATGCTAGTACTTAAACATAATTTTATCTTTATATACAATCATTTGTTTATTTCGGGATTATATGGCTTTACAACTTGACATATCTTTACGTCAATGAATTTCAGAAATATTTATAACATAATGAACCTTACGGTCCAAGTCATAAGGGTTCTTATAGTTTTAATGTCGTGTTTATTTGTTTGCACATCAAATGCTACTTTTGCAGTGAACTAAAATAATTATATTATTCCCTAAGGCGTACCTGTAGTGTGAAGTCGAACAAAATATCCAAAATGGTTACCGAAAAAAATTGCAAGGAAAAATTTGAAACAATCTCCGACCGCCTCACCAACAAATGTAAAGTATACGTCTTTATTCTCTCGTACATAGTATTTATAACCTTCATCGAACTGCTGTACTTGACTATGATATAAAATATAAAGGCATATAGTTATGTATTAAGCAAATAGACATAGCATAAGTAGTTTGTCATTTAACTTCCCTTTTCATAGCTACTTTGCTTGTCATCTCATTTACAATGTGCGGAGTGTCAACAGGTAACATCTCAGTTTTTACTCAGAACTAATATCACTTTACCTACCTTGTGTGAAGCAGAGCATCGGTATCAAATAATTTTATTTTAATTTTGATTAATATTGTCTTCACCGATTCTAGGCAATTAAAAGCTATATTTGCCGTGGAGTTGTTTTAGAAGTAATGTGTCTTCAGCACGGTGGTGGTGTGGTGTAGGAGAGGGGCGGGGGTGTGCAGGAGGGGGCAGAAGGGGGCTCCAGGTCAAGACATGTATGAAGCGCCATTATGGTATTATAATCATTACACTTATCTGATTTGTCTGTCCCGTGTGCTACAAAAATCTCCAATCCTAGAATGCAATTTTAAATATTATAGCGCACTAAATAAAACATTGGGCAAGTTATTACTGTATCTTTGTCCTGGTTCATTTTTTCCATATTATTAATTGTTGCATGTTCCGCGCCGTGTAAGTGTTAAGTAAAAGTATATTAAAAATTATCTTTAGAATTATAAAAAATAAAATTATACGGAAGACAGAAAATCCAACTCGTTCCTTTATGCCCGAACAAACGTCACATTATTTGCTGAGGCCGAGACCGAGCCCGTCAGCGCACCGTCGTGACGATGACGTCAGCTCGCTGCAGACAGTCTGCGCCGTTGGCACTGCGCTACCGACACCATATACAATCACTATTGATACTATAGAAAATGTTACTTTTATCATTTTAATCTCCTCTCTAAAACATCACGGCTGTTGCCGGACTTTAGTCTATGAATGAGTTGTTAGTCCCGTCCTCACTTTTTGGGTAATAACCTTAAGTGTTATTTAAAATAACTAGTAAAATATATTTTACAACACTTATTTCGTATCGTTCGATTAGAAAACAAAACCAAAAAATTTTTAAACAGTATTCATAAGAAGAACTTATTTGGACTAGAAAACATAAGCATTGGACAATACAGAGTGGGAAAAGGTTTTTTGGAGTGATGAATTAAAGTTTGAAGATTTTGATAACAAACGAAGTTTGTTATTCGGCTGCGTACGAGCGAGAGATCAAAAAGCCATGTATTGCGGCATCAGTTAAACAGGGTTGGGGCTCTGTGATGGTCTGGGGCTGTTTTGGTGGTTTTACCATCGGAGGTCTTATGAGAATAGAAGGAATCTTAAGAAAAGAAAGTTATAAAGAGCTATTGGAGAACACTGCAGTGCCTTCTGGGACCCGTTTGATTGGTCTGCGGTTTATGTTCCAGCATGACAATGACTAAACACACTTCAAATATGCGCAAGATTTTTTTAAAAAGAACAGACAATAAATATACTTAGAACTATAAATTTACTTAGAAGTTGTTTCATTTGTTTAAAAATGTATTATAAGCTTTTTTTCTAAGTGGCCAAATACTTATGAACGGTGTTGTTGGTAATTATAAAATCGTAATCAGCGCTAAATGAATGAACTGCTGAACTGTGAATAGCTTGGTAACAGTAGTAGTAGTAAAAGGTTTGCCAATACTTTGGTAACATTTTATTTTTATTTACAAAGGTATTTTATCCGTTATGAATTTTCACTAGTAATTGAAACTATATTTAGAGCGCCATCTCTTCGCTCCGGTTATTATTAGAAAATTAATTGGCGAATAACAAAGCAAATCCTCACTGGTACCGACAAAGTTTCTGTGAGATGACGCTTGATGTATTTATTCTAGCGATTTATTTGTTTCTAGATTATGGATACGGAGTCAGGCACCTGCAGAGCGTGTGCATGTGCCTCTGCATGATCGCCTTGTTCATCGCGCGTGGTAGCATGGCGGTCGCCGTGTTGGCCATGACTGACGCCACGCGCGTCAACTCCACTGACATTACGGTACCATGGGTTTTTATTTACTTCATTTTCATCATACTGACGACTCGTCTCATCCAGACGGCTCTTTCGATCTTCACTAAATCGTTATTTTATCTTGTTCAAAAGATAATAAAAAAAAACTGGAACGATTGATACACTAAATAAGTTACTAGAGACAGAGCCATTGCTTTACAGAAATACAGGAATACAGATTTATTGGTAATTACAGAATTAGAGATCCTCACTTTAGCTCTATGACGGCTCAACAGAGGTAACAACTGCTGTTGCAAATTGTTTTTCCTCGCACTGCTTCGCAATTGTTTTCTTAGCTTTGTTACTATAACATGTTTCTAATTGTAATCGCCTCTGCCAGAGAAGCTTTCATCTTTATGTTTTTTTATGTTAAAGTAATTTTATATCAATATCAGTGCAGGTAGCACATTGTTGTGAACCAACTACGAATTCTAAATCTCTTATCAAACGTTTTGCAACCCATTTTCTATTACGGGTCAAAGCTTTTATTTAAGATATATTTAATTAGTCTATTTTCTACATTCTTCTTAACTTGCAATTGTTCGAAATAAAGTAAAAGCTCGTATCTTATATCTTATCTATATCATGGGAGTGACTCGTGTACATCACTTTGTAAATCGACGCCCGAATCCAAGTTTTTTGTTTCGTCAAACGAGGACTTATGTCTCTAGGAATCATGTTTTTTTTAACATATTTCTTAAAAAAAACTTTTATGAAATAAAATAGAAACTTAATAAATATTTTCATTTATTCAAGATATACGAATGGGACAAGAACATCCAAGGTCTGATCCTATCGTCGTTCTTCTGGGGCTACACGCTGATGCAGATCCCGGCGGGCCTGCTCGCCAAGCGGTACGGCGGCAAGCCCGTGCTGCTGGTAGCGCTGCTGGCGAACGGACTTGTGTGCGGCTTGCTTCCTCTCCTCTCCTACATCGTACGTCTACTGTGTAATCTTTAAGAAGAAATTTAATAGTGAATCAGATCATACTTTTATCCTAATTAGGTTAGACCGTTCTTATTTGAACTTCAAAACCCCTTCAGAATTGAGGAGAGAGTTTCTCGTTCAAAGCACAGACAAATTCCGATATACGAAGAATCGCGGTGTGGCCATTGTCATCTACTGACCATTTCAGCCCAATTATTTCGTTTATTAACTACCTAGATCAGCACACATCACCTCCAGGTCAGCGGGGAGCACACCAGCCAGCCTGGATTATGACCTGTATGCTTTAGTGAGCAAAATAAGTGAGGTTCTTTGCGATCTCAGTAGCGCACTGCGTACTGTGAACATTCTTCCCGTTTCATACTAGCATTCCGCTGCGTAGTTCGACGAGGTGATGTTCTCTCCTTTGTAAATCAGTTTTAAACTGGGATATCGGACCCCATCACGACGAGATCGACACTCTGCCAAAAGCTTTGGCTGCTCTTTCACCAACCACAGACGCAGAATGAGAGACTGGCATCTATAACAACTCCTTGAGAATTTCGCAGAAGAAAACTCTAGAGAGTTACGTCTCCCCCAGTTGCCCACGAGTATTAATATGAACGTTCTGTTTAGGGCGGGTGGCCTGTGGTGTGCGCTTGCCGTGTGATAATGGGGCTGACTCAGGCATGCCTATTTCCCGCCTCGCATACGCTGCTGGGCCGCTGGCTGCCCGCGCACGAGCGCACCACGCTCGCCGGCATCATCTACGGCGGTATCTTTCTCTACATTTCCTTTTTCTCTTTTGTATTTATATATTTCGATACTAATGATTTGGTTTCAAATGTATTATTTAGTATATATATATTATATATGTATTATTTAGTATATATGTATTATATAGTATACTATGTATTATTTGATTTTTAAATTTGTTCGAGTGCCTGAAAAAACTTTAAAATTTATTGACAACATATGATCTTAATTTGATTACTGTGATAGATCACATTTACGACATTATGCGACATTCAAATACCGAATATCTTTTACGAATAAACTAGATATTACAAAAAACAAAACCGCGAGGTTGTGTCGTACACGTAACATACGTTAGTAACGAGAATATTTGGCCGTTAATATGTACGTAATACATATTTTAAAAATACGAATCCTTCTTCATTATTTACTCTAGAACTCTAATTTCATGTGGACCAGGGAAACAAAAACTGTATTTAATATATTAATGTTTCTATGTGTCAGGTACACAAGTGGGGACGATAATAGCGATGCCGCTGTCGGGTCTTCTGGCGGAGACCGCTATCGGATGGAAGCTGATATTCTATTCTATATCTGGTCTGATGTTCGTTACGAGCGGGGTGTGGTACTTCTTCTCCGCCAGCACGCCCGGCGAGCACCGCTGCATGAGCGAGGCGGAGCGGCAGTACATCGAGAGGGGTCTTAACACGTCCGGGGGAAGGGTTAGTACCGGCTGCAACCAAGTCATTATGGTTCACGACAAACACAAAACACGAAAGCGCAGAGGTCGCAACACGAGAGCCAAGAGTTAATTAATTTAGAATGGATAATGGTTATAATGTCTGCGGATACATATTGTGTCTGTTATAAGCCGACTCCGCAGCCTATATTGAAATTGCATCGAACATAAATTGCAAGGAAACCGCGCCGAGACCCGAGCGCTGCAAACCGTTCTTAATTGAAAACGGAATGTAGTCGAGTTCTGAGTTCGATTTGCAACGTTCACCGTGCACCAGATAGTCTCTATTTCCCAATTTACTCGGCGGAATGTTACGGATCAACAGTTATCTCGCTTTGTGACCTTTATTGGTATAGAAAAATTAATTAAAGTCGATAGCTGAAAAAAATGTTTAGTTACCTCTGGTAGTCTATGATTCATGAAGTTTATTACAAACTCTAATATGTTCGGTTGCTCAGGGCTATTGGTATCCGCTACCTGTGAGGATTTTGCAGCAATGGTTACCTTAATATTGACGTGCAGTGAATGTTGCAGGCACTGCGCACGCCGTGGCGGCACATCCTGCGGTCGCGCGGCCTGTGGGCGATCGCCGTCACGCACATCGGCTCCTCTTGCTCCTATGTGCTGTTCTTCGTCGACATGCCCACTTACTTGGAAAAAGGATTGCATATATCTTTGAAAAATGTAACTATGTAGTGAAATAAAAAACACTCTTCTCTTTTAGGGGTCGGCAGACATAACTACCTACAATGTTCGTTGTACATACCTACACTACAATATTCTTTAAATACTCAATGATTTATATATTGATTTGCTATATTCAATATGTAATTTTTCATTGTTCAAGTTCCTTTAAAAACATTTTCTCCTTTAGCGAAGCGTATTGAATTTGAACATTATTAGGTTTTTAAATGCTATGTATTTTGACAGAGCGCCTCGCTATCGGCCCTGCCGTATGCCGGGATGTGGATTGGTAACATCGTGTCCACGACCGTGTCCGAAAAGATATTTAACCGAGGCTTGCTGTCCGTGGGCACCTGTCGGAAACTTTTCAATTCCATTGGTGGGTAGAAGTATTACTGCATTAAAAATTGTATTATTTGTATTAAAAACGTTTATAAGTTCATAAAATTATTTAAAGGAGCAGAATATATAAATTTTAAAGCAAAGTGAGGAAAAAAATTAAGAAATGGATACGGTGATAATTGAACAGTAAATTAAAAAAAAAAAAACAGTAAATTATGATCTCTATGTAGATATAAATGTATCTGTATTGTGGAACAGGAAAAAAGCATATTCAACAAGATATCCTTAACGTAAATGAAAAAGATCATATTTTTTTATTGTTATTTTATTTGCAGCTTGTTTCGGCATGGCTATTGGCCTGGCCGGGCTGTCGTTTATCGGCAAGGAACACGAAAACTTGGCCATCGTAGTTTTGGTTGCAACTCTCACGCTTAATGGTTTCTCTGCTGCTGGATTCATGGTAATCATCTGTCAATGCATTATTAATTATACTTAATTTTTGAAAAAAAGTTGATGTCCTTGAAAGATTTTTTAATGCTATAATGAGGCAAATGAGCAAGCGTTACACATAATATTAAGTTACCGCTGCCCACTGCATTGCCTACCTTTGAAGGACAGAGGAGAGGATCAATAGAAAAAAGGATAATGCCTTTCCTATTGATCCTCTCCTCTGTGATATCCTTTTACTCTTCCCATCCTTTCTTTATTAGAAAACGGCACGAAAGGGAAAAGGATCAGAATTAGACCTTGGGAACCTCACTCATCGGTCGAAGCGCATAAATTTGACGCCTGTGTTCTGTGAGGTCGTGGAATTTCACCGGTCGAGCCGACGAGTCAGTCGTGCAACTGATGTTGTTGTTGCTGGTTGTACCAGTGTTAGTTTTGAAATTATTAATTATTTTGACATCCTATGTTCTCCAAAGGTAGGCAATTCATTTAGTTGTTGCAGATATCTTTGGGTGGTGATCACTTAAAATCAGGTATACCGCTTGCTTCTTTGCCCTACTAACCTTCTTCTATAAAAAAAATTACTGCTGAAATTCTTAAGTTTAACGGATAACAATTTACGCACGCTAGACGATTCTGGAAAGGATTGCAATTCAAATACAATGTGTTTTGTTGCATAAATAAATAAATTCAGAATTATTTAAAAATATTAACTGTTTTGATAGATGAGCCACTTGGACATGTCCCCGAACTTTGCCGGTGTGATGCTCTCCCTTACAAACTGCATCGCTAACTTTGGCAGTGTAGGCACACCCTTGCTCACAAGCTTTATTTTAAACAACGACCCGGTAAGTACCTACTATATTATTTCATTTATTTCTCGATTAGTCCCTTATCAATTGATTATGTGATGTTTTATTGTCAATTAGTCATTATATGGACTATAAATTTTACCCGTCTCTCTTTAAGTTATATTTGATTCAATTGAATCAAATAACTGTACTTGAATATGGTCTAAGGCCCTATTCATCGATAAGGTGATTGCACTAGTTATCGTCGAAGACGTTCCAGTTCTCGTTTGACACAAATTACTTTTTTTTTAATAGACTCATGTTTTTCTTTTGCAGACGGATTTAAGTCGGTGGCGAATATGTTTTCTAATAATATCATCTCTGCTAATAGTCACCAACACCGTGTACATGATATTTGCTTCCGCAAAGTGCCAGCCGTGGGACAAACCTGACTTCGATGATAGGAACTCTGCCACTCCAGGTATTACGGCATAGTTTAAGTCATCATCATCAATTTGCCCTGTTCCCTCTTTGAGTAAGGTCTGCACAAGAAGTTTCCTCCTTCCACACCATTCCTGTTTTTAAGTTTTTTCCTCAAAAGTAAAATTTGAAAACATTTTGCCCATTTTCCCTAATATAAGTTTTTTTTCTTCACAGAGGAAGTAGCACCGGCTTTAACAAATTCTGCGATATTAAAAGCAGAAGAGGCTAGAAACCACTAATCAAAGCTAAAACCGTGCAAGGTATATCAGATGGTAAGGAAGTAGCGACGGGCCCACTCGCGACACACACTACACTAGAGAATAGCCGCTATACTAGTCAGGATACTGAACGACTTCGCACCGCAAGAAAAATATACTTTTTACTTTGGAACACGTGTTCACAACGACGGCGAGGGAATCATTCAAAAGTAGACCATTACATTTGGAATAACATAATTTTGCATATTAAACGTGTCCAAAAAATTAAAGTCTTTATTTACAAAAGTATGTAGCATCTCCTGTGCAGAGCCAAAGATTAGATCCTTTAAACGAGGTCGAGGAAACTAAGTTTTAATAATTCTAGTAGTGTTCGTGTTGCTATCCTTGAACATCCGCAACTAGATGATGTGCAGGTGCACTGCCCACCTATGTGTAAAGAAGTGGAGGGATGTAGATAAGGTAAGGGATGGGCTAAGTATTAGACCTCCAGCACCACACTCATCAGACAAAATGTAGAAACTATAGTAACTAAGTTTACTGCATGACTATCTTCTGTAAAATCGTTTTCTTCTAGTCGACCAGTCGGTCAGTTGTTTGAGACCACTCACGTAACGTCTGACTAAGCTGCAAAGCTTCCGTGCTGTTGCCTCAGTATTAAAATATATTGAATAATTTGAATTTAAACTAATTTTACAGATTTTAAAGCGATTATTATTTTTTTTATATATTTTATAGACATTGTAATAAGATAAATACACCTTAAACCAAGCTAAATATTTGAATAATTTCATTTTTAGAAGCAATAACTCTTACTTTAGTTCCACTAAAGTTGTCAAGTAAAACACAACAAGGCCAGATATTGTTACAAACAACAACGAACCCTCAGATAATGTGTCGACAAACGTTCCGCATTTAGATGAGACAGTCGACATTGCAAATATAACGAACAAAATGTACATTAGGATAATATAATTGTAAAATGATAGTCTTGATGATAACGCCCTGTGCCTTGTGGCAACATGACGGCAACATGACAGAGAAGTCATTTGCGTTTGATAATAAAAATAGCGAAATTGCGACTGCAGGCCGCGCCACAAGACGTTTCTGTTGATTGCGTAATGTTGTGTTGTGATACAAACAAAACATGGACGTAGAGTTTTTGAAATACAAATACCAAGATGGCTACGAGGGCGTGATCACCAAAACGAGTGAGTTACCTGTGTTAAATATAATTTAATTACAAATAAATAAACAAAAAAACAAACGTTTGTATTGAGACAAATAGATAATGGGAAACATCGTCATCCATAACCTAAACGTTTCGAAGAGCATATTCTGTATTAGAAATTCCATTTTTTGTCTATCTGTTGCTGAAAACCTCATTAGGAAGTAACTGTAATTTAGTTTGAAATATCGAAACGTACAGAGAACGGGCGGGAAGTGACTTTGTTTTATTCTATGCATAATAATTTTAATATTTCTTATCTTTGTGTATTTAGCTAATCGTTCTGTCGTTACTTTGAAATGTGTCGTAAACAAAAAATATAGTAAAGGAGTACAATGCCTGGGCAGAACTACATCGTAATTTTAGCTAGAAACCTGTCCATGTAAAACGCTACATGGATAATTTATTACTAATTTTTAAGCCAAGGCTTTGTCGTGTTGCATCTTGACTTTATATATTCCAATATATTTATTATTTATATGTTCTCTTTCTTTCAAGGAGGAGATTAAAGGGTGGGGGGGTCGAAAGGAGCTTTAGTCGCGAACTAAATGACGTCGCTTGATTAGTCGTTAGGACTAGTCAAGCGACGTCATTTAGTTCGCGTGTAGTAAGTGTACCTACGACTTGATCAAAGTTCCGGAAATGATCAATATTTATTATATATTTTGTTCGACTTTTCACACGTACATTACTACATGCGTGGATTTGTTTCAGAGTTCAGAGTAGGTGTCCGTCACGTGCAAGTGGTGTACATGTTCGCGTGCGGGGCCGTGCTGGGCGCGGTGCGAGGCTCCGTAGGCCTCGCCGTGCTTGCGATCACCGATACTTCGCGACGGAATGACACATATATTCAGGTAAATTATTATTATTTCTGTTTACATTGACCTCAATACAAATTAAAGCCACAAGAGTTGTTTTATTCATATACGTCCTGGTAATATTATACTGTGGCTTTATTTTGTTATTTAAATGTCACCAAGCACCAAGTTTAGAAGAAATACGATCATAGGTGAAAGATGGTTTAAATTGTTTAAATTACATTAAACGGCTTTAACATTTTATGCTACTAATATTCCTGCTGCGAACATATGAAAATCATCTAAATATAAATTTGAGCCCTGTGAATTGAAACCCTATAATTCTATTTTAAATATCCTATTTCTAGATTCAGGAGTGGGATAGGCGAGTCCAGGGGACCGTCTTATCCTCGTTCTTGTTCGGGTATGCGCTGGCGATGCTGCCGGCCGAGCTGTACCTGAGGAGGCTCGGCGACAAGTTTGTCATTACATCTGTGTTGCTAATAAACGGAGCTTTAACTGCGGCAACGCCGACCATTGTTAATAGAGTAAATCTTTGTTACTTATTTTTACAAAGAACAGCTCACTTTCTGTCTTAGATACTGAAATATAATGTACCCGCCCATATCAATGTTATTTTAGAATTCGGCCAATTTCAATGCCCTTCTGATAGGTTTACTTGCTTGCTATTTTTTGTTTATTAAGTTGACAAAGTACACTTTGAGAGACTAGCCAAACGGTCTAGTGATCTTTGATTTTGTTGCCTTTTTAAATTTGATATTTAAGTCTGTTATACTGAAACCATTATTTTTATTTTTTAATTGATTTATTTTTTTTTATTTTATATTATGAAATTCAGGGTGGCTGGGTGGCGCTGTGCAACGCTCATTTCCTCATGGGCATGACTCACTCCTGCCTGTCCCCCATTAACCAAGCTTTATTGTCGAATTGGCTTCCTCCAGTCGAAAGGCGGGCCTTTGGCTGTTTTATAGACGGAGGTGCGTTGTGTATGACTGAAAAAGTCTACAATGCTGGGAGCTGTTTCTGCTCTTTTAGACTGAACTCATTGTAATTAGTAATGAGTTAAATATTTTATAGAAAATATCACTTATAATATCTATCAAGGACAATGTTAGAAAGCAATTATGTGAATTGTAACCTGACTTACGCTCTAGTGGCAAATCTTCTGTTTTGGAAGCGTAAGTCTTGGACATTTAGATTGTCTTGCGCCTCCTGACTTGAGCTCGTTGAGTGATTCTTTCGAAATGCCAAAATAGTAATTTCAGCTTACATGAAAATAGGCATTATAAATTAAATTGAGATGTATGTGTAGTGACTAAATAGCAAGTTATTTCCAGGAGTGTACGTAGGCATGGTGGCGGCGCTGCCCGTGGCGGGCAGGTTGGGCGAGAGCCGGCTGGGCTGGGAGCTGGCGTGCTATTGGCAGGCGGGGCTGGCGCTTGCAATGGCCGCACTCTGGGCGCTGCTGACCGCCGCCTCGCCTGGCGACCACCCGGCGCTTGGAGACGGGGAGAAGGAATATATCAAGGAGGCTTCGGCCGGTTATCGGAAGGTTACTAAGTTTGTAAAAGTTATGATTGTTAATAAAAAAATCGTAATTTGATGCAGGAACATTGTAACGCTGGTAAGGATCGTAGAATACCTTGCCATAATTAAATTAATTTACTTTTGTTTTAACAATTTATTTAATAAATTATATTGTAACTGCAGAAGAAACTCCAAATTCCTTGGCGCAGTATGGTGGCATCGCGACAAGTGATAGCGATCGCGCTCGCGCACGCCGCCGCCAACGCCCTGTTCGTCTTCTATCTGTTCGATGTACCTTTCTATCTCAAGTCCGCGGGACACTCGCTGAGAGAGGTTTTACAATTATCTATAATATTGTTATATTGAATCCGTTCTAAAACTTTTTAATACTAAATTTTACATAGACATTTTTTAGCCATTAATGAAATGGGCATTTGATTCGACGATCTCATGTGCCGCTTTCCGTAACTTTGACTATCTAGTTTCTAGTGTCCCTTCTGGAGCCAAAAGTAAGTGATATATGAACTTATCATTTCCCAGTGTGGACTGCAATCAATGTTGGCGTTCATCGCTTTACTTATATTGTACGTGTCTACCGCTCCGACCGTCCGTTGGCTCTTCAAGTCTAACTTGACGTCTTACGCATTCAACGTGACGTGCCTGAGAAAGGTGGTAAACGCTATAGGTTAGTAATACCAATGAGATCAGACACGATGTAGCTTCAGACGGTAAGAGAACTAAGCAAAGTTTCAATATTTATCATTATTTCTTGTTGTGACATTTTGTTACAAAAAGTTTTAAATTTGAATATGCATGCATTCATGTGGTAAAAATTTCATGGAATATTCAGGGTATAGGCCTCCTCTATTCGTCTCCAATCGGTCCTGTGTCTCGTTATCTTCATCCAGGCTTTCCCTGCTTTAAAATAGCAGCTATGTCGTCTGTGCACTTATGTAGCTTCGGGTCTGCTTCTACCAGCATCAGTATAACCGGACTGGTTTTCTTACGAAAGGTTTTCTTAAGAAAACCAGTCCGGTCTTTTATAAAATCTATTTTTTGTTTCCATCTCTTAATTATTTTGAATTTCTATCATCATCGATCTACGGTAAAGGCAGACCCCAGTTCAAATGTTTGTATATGGCTGTAATAAGCAAATTGTCAGAATTCAATTAAATAAAAATGTGTTAGCATAGTCTGTTTTTCACAAAGTTATTTTATAAAAACAATTTCGGCGACGAAGGCAACGAACCTACTTACCGCCGCCGGCCGTAGCGCCGATCTTATGAAATTCCTCAGCCGACGTCACAGTAAGTGATTAAAAATGTAAAGACGCAACACATTGACGTGAAAATAAATATTAATACATTTGATTCGTGACGTAGCAAGGAAATTAATAGAATAGAACAGCACGTTGGATCCGTGACAAGCTTCATTCAGCTTATTATAACATTATTTTTTTTTAAAATAACAACTTAATTACCTTCGTGAAATAAAGAACATTTTTACATCTGCTACTTCTACTATTATTCACGGGAGCTGCTGAACTAGCGATTGATATAGCAAGTAAACAATCAATATGGCCTTAATTTTAATGAACGTCTTTGTGTTTTCAGGAGCTTTCCCAATCGTGGTCGGATTAGCAATCCTACCCAATATAGCCGCTGAATTGACCTATTTAAGATATTGCGTATTATTTGGTACGTTGGGATCACTCGGGCTCCAGTATTCCGGCTTTGTTGTAAGAATTTCAACCTTGTTGAATTTGATTGTTGGATTTCAATTAAATATAATTATTTAATATTGTACTGAAATATATTTAATATTATGCTATATCTCTTTTTTTTAATTATCGACTTTAATTTCGGCGTTGGCATTTATTTTAACATGACGGACGTATTTTTTCTTGACTAATTGTGCTCAATATTTCAGGAAAACATTCGAGATCTAACTGAAGACTATCGTGGCACATTGTTTGTATTAACAAGTGCATTTGGCAGCGTAGTCGGCGCTACAGTGCCGCTGCTCACTGGAATCATTGTCAGGAATGAGGAGGTAACTTAGATGGAAGCTAAACGAGCCGGCGTAGAACGAAATAGTTGGCACGATAGCAAAGAGGTAGAGCGGATGAAGTGTGACTGCTTTAAATAACCAAAAACAATATATTATATGCATTTAAAATTTTTGTTTAAAGGCATTTTGTGTGTATTTTTAACCGTTTATTCGTTATATAAAAAGTAGCAAACCTCGAAACGTCTTTACGTTTCGACGATGTTGAACGTCACATGTGCTTTCTTACTAGGACAGAATTATACATATATTTTCTTCATTTATAAAAAAAATTAAGGTTTCGCAAGACCTAACTCATTATTTAATACAGAAGAAAAAAAATATTTATCAATGATTAAGTTTTGTTCTTTCAGAACGACCCGCGGCTTTGGCGAATTGTATTCTATTTGTTGTCCGGCTTGTACGCGAGCTGCAACATAGCGTACAGCGTGCTCGGCGGCAGCGAGAGCGCGCGCTGGTCCGACCCCTCGCACGGCGCCTGGCACCGGCTCGGCTGCCACAACACCGCGCTGGCCAGCGAACAAGGTTTGTCTGCTTTAGGTTCTGACCAGCACACACCATATTTAAGTGTTTCGGTAGGAGATCTTAGTTTGACTTAAGATTATATTATGCTACTATTATTTATTTATTTTTATATGAAGACCGACAGCAAGTTTGATATTATACATAGTAATCTCACTTAACTTTGTACATTCTGCACGTGTGTTTGTTTGTATCTTTATACTTATTAATGTAGATTGCGTACAGTTGTGTGTCTGCATGTTTCTGTTACAGATGAAAATCAAGTGGAACTGCGTGATATGAACCCGGCAACCATCGCCGACGACGGACAGAGCTAGCCAACGCGCCACGTTGGCATTCACCTTATGCGCTACAATATAGTTAAATAATAAATTTACTATTGTTTTCATGTTCATAATAAATACACACAATAGTAAATGAAAATGTATTTAATTAGTAGTACGAGTGAATATTTATTTTTCCGGTTCATTGTTCGAAATATTTATAAACTGTGATCCCGCATGTGTCACAGTATTGTGCTGACGCGAGGGATTTATTGCATTTCTGAACGCGAGCGTAGCTGCCTTGCGCTTTGCCCGCCGTCTGTCATCAAGCTACCGAGATGCACATCGTTACGCAAAATCTATGTTTCGAAGAAAAACTCGTGAACACTGTGAGCCGGCGCGTGACAGAAAGAAAACCAATAATTGTCTCTATCTATTTTCTACCGGCGATGTTTATCTTGTCTGTGATTTCTAAGTTGTCATCTATGAAAAGAGTTAACAGACCCCGTAATCTATCATTTAACAATAGTATGTGTTCTTTTAGCTTTATATAGACAGTTCCAATAGATCGTTCACCGATGTCAAGGGCTTCCTTTCCAGTCATCTGTAATTATTGCAACTTTAAAGAAGGACGTGGTCCAACAGCGGTGGATCTAATAGCGGTGTCTGCAGCAGTATACAGCAGACACCGAAATGAAAAAAATATAATA
>JAABKM020024921.1:0-15494 GCA_016277805.2 Papilio aristodemus | reverse complement strand
GGTTCCTCTTAGCTTCACCGCGGTTTGCCCAACACCGCAGTTACTGAGCCCCCCCACCACGACAAGGTGGGAACCGTCGGGGGGGTCCTACCTACCTACCTACCGTATTTTCCTATTCGAAATAATTTCTCACGTTCAGGAAGGTCGTTCGAAATTTGTTTTAAAATATTAAGACATTTCTCTCTATCATACTTTAATCTTTCCGACGCAATTTTAGATTGTAACGCAGGTATACCTTCTATTATTACATTTTTACTTCTGGTAGTTCTCTCTTGTATTTCTGTTATTATGTCTTCTGTCGTAATCTGATCTGCGTCGCTTTTTTGATGGTAAGATGTCTGCTTCTAATCTTGTCACTTTATCATCCATACACATAGCAGTAGATTCTATAACACTCAATCTACTTTTGAGATTATTCTGTTCAGTGATAACTCTGTCCAACGTACTCTCCATATTATTGAGCTGACTCTTAATGGCACATACGTCTTGACAGATTTTATTTATACTATCAGTTTGTGCACTGCTTGATGTCATCAGAATATCCATCATATTAGACATTTGTTTTTTTAAATCTTTCATTTCGTATTTCATCCATTCGTTGTTACTTATTTGTTTCTTCTTACTTCGACAAGTTATGAATGATAAATTTCGTTCACTGGTTAAGTTAGATTGTGATCCACTCATCGCCGTATCTATGCCACTTCCAGTGGGAGATTTTCGTACATCCATGTTAAACCTATGTAGAACGAGACACCGGCCGCGTGCGCACTAAAATAACACAAAAAATTCAGAGCTTGTCTCGTTTACCCGAGGGGGTGAGGAGGGCCGTTACGTGGCGATAGACAACTCGATTGCACTTGTGATACGAAAAAGGTCTGATATCACTAGAACTTGTTCACTTTAATAAATGCTTAAAAGATTAGACATTATGACTTAAAATTGAATGTTACAGTTTTCGTTAAATTAATAAATGATTTCTGAACACGTCCACTCTGTACGCCTGCCTATGGCCTATGTTCACTGCACTTCAATAAGAGTATTTAACCATTTACTGAATTTCATAAAACAACTGAACTGCACAATCTTTAAAATTAAGCTGAAGAACTGGTTGTTAGAACGCTCATTTTATTCTCTTGAAGATTTTATAAGTGCATAAAGTAAATATATATTTTCTAAAGTTGTTATTCTAAGATATCTGTGTTGTGTTTTATAAATTTGTTAAATATTTGAGTGCTTTCGTAAATCTACGCCTATTGTCATATTGCACGCCCGATTGGGTAACTGTAATCTTATGTATAAACAGTCTGCAATAAATGAATTTATTTATTTATTTGTATTTTGTGTCCGTGTTATTCTATTCATTTTGTATATGCTATCCATTAAGAATGTCGGAATTCTTGAAGATTTCAAAAATTCTGTGCCGAACCACCGAGGGCAAATAATAATCAAAAATAAAATAAAATGTCATTTATTTAAACTTAAATAGGGTAACAATCGCCGGTACAGTTTACATGCGAGCCGTGATCCACGAGTTGAAGGAGCTGACTCTGGCGAAGCCCGCCGGCTGGTTCTGCTGGCAGCCGCGGATAGAGCCGAACGACGTGACACCGATCTGTTACACAAAGCACTAATATCAAATAAAAGTAACGGAAGGAACCGCCTTTTATAGGAGAAGCATGCAAACGAGCAAGCAGTAGACTTAATGATAAGTGACAGCTACCCATAGGCATCTGCAACAATGAAGAAATGAGATGCAAATCCGTTGCCCCACAATAAAAACTTTGAGCATGACATAGGCCTTGCAGTGGAAATATGTGTCGAGTCGAATACTAACAAGAGTGTTGCCGACAGCGAGCGGGCCGCCGGAGTCTCCGCTACACGTGCTGATGCGGTTGGCGCCGCTGATGCAGAGGGTGGAGGCAATGACGGTGGTCGAACCGTAGGTTTGTCTGCACACGTTGTTGGTGATCACCTGGACGCGGGCGTGCGATAGGAACTGGTTGTTGCTGATACTGCCACCTAAAATTTGTGTAGAGAAGAATTATTCAAAGACTCGATTTTAAAATCCTCAATTCGAATATACGGTCAAACATCTCTCCCTTTCTGTTTCATCTACTTATAGTCATCCCAGACAGGGGCTTCCCCAATTTATCCCATCATTATCAATCAAGAAATATTGCGGTAGTTGTTTGGACGAGAAGGAATCTTGCATCTTCCTGTAAGGTGTCCAACACGTATGAATTCGGCAAGGGACGTCTTCCCCAAAGTTGAATCTACTAATCATTTGTTGGTTTTAGATGAACTTGAACAATTTCAAAAGCTCTCGCTTCGATAGTCATCGGAGATTGTTATTGCAGAGGGAGAAACATGAAAGTTATACATAACTTTTGTCATAAGCATGATCATTTCTTGTATTATAATAAATACATACATATAACTGTAGTAAAAAAATTCATTCAATCAGAGTTTAGTTCAGTAGGAAGTTTTTTGTTCCTTACCGTCCGCAGTCAAGCCGAATCCTGCAGCGTCAGCCCAGGTACCTGCATAGTCGTTGCTACCGGAGGCGAGGCCGATGTTGCGGATGTTGTCTGCAAAAATTTTTAGGACGTATTTTCATTTTTTTTTGTACGTAACTTTTCTTCGCATGGGTCGATATGTGTCTGTTGTTATAGTGATCCAGAACTTTGGATGAAGAAAATTAAGAATATTTCGAAGAGCTGCTGGTATATTGCCAAGTCTAAATCGGTCAGTTTGATTAAGATTACAGAAAGTTTTAACGTAAAAGTAAAAGCGAAGAAAAGTGCGCCTCATCGGCGGTCACGCCAGAGGAGTACGCGACGATGGCGTGTACGTAACACAGTAGTGTATTGAAAGATCCATACGAAATCAGTTCAATGTATTAGATCACACTCACTTGTGTAGCTGACTGAATTGATGGTGATAACAGCAATGTCGTTGTTATAGGTAAAAGTGCTATAGCTTCCGTGCACTTCCACCATGTTGGTGTTGATCCTGGTGCCGCCGGAGAAGAGGTGAATAGAACCGAGCACGACGGTGAACAGACTCGCCTGGGCGCTGCGGTCCCGCCAGCAATGCGCTGCGGTCACCAGCCGCGTGTTGGAAATAAGCGAGGAGCCGCAGACCGAAGTGCGACCGTCGGTCAACGTGATGACAAGCCCACCCTGCCGCGTACATAATTAATTAAATAATTCAGTAGCAGGACGAACAGTCAGATTAGAACAGCGTAAGTCAACGGTGTCATTTGAGTGGGAATACCACGAACACTAAAAATGTTTTCACATAAAATTTGCGCGTAATATAAATAAAATCCATACCACATATAATGTAAACAGTGAATTTGTACAAGAAGTTGAAGTAATAAAAGATTTGTACGTCCTCACAGTAAATACGACAGTAAAACATATTAAAACCTTGGATTTTGTTATCAGAAATATCCGTAAGTTTCGAAACCCTGAGGCTAAAATAGCTCTTTATATATATTTAGTACGAAGTATTATAGAACTTTGTTCCGCGGTTTGGCGTCCACATTATGCGATACACGGCTTGAGAATAGAGAGGATTCAAAAGAGGTTTTTCTGTGGCATGTCGCATTTTCAATGGGGGATTTCTAAGAGCGTAAATTCTTACAAAGATCATTTAGTCAAATTTTACTTGCCGTCGCTAATCTCTCGCCAAAATTACAAATATTTACTATTTGCTTATAAAATTATGAACAATTTAATTGTCTGTCCCTAACTACTATCCGAATTTAAATTAAGAGTACCCTCTAGATATTCTCGTAGCAAAATAAACTACCTTTTTTTACTTCCTTTTCGTAAAACTGTCATGGGCTGCAGTTCTCCTGTCTATAGATTATCCAGGCAACTTAATGGTAATGGAAATTACTTAGACATTTTCTCCGACACCACTAATGAGTCGCGCCAGACAACAAAGTTGAAATTATTTTTTAAAGATTGCAATTAAGGTTTACATAAATGTGTATTCGGCTAAAAACTTGATTAAAATTATATTGTGATTCTGGTTCATGTTGTGTTCGTCTGCAAGTGATTGTGCATAGCTAACTCTAATCTTGTATCTTTGTGTTTCTGTCTAAACTTATATGTGTACAATTGTTGACGAGCCATTAAGTACATAAAAAAAAAATATACAGTTTTTAGGTGCTCGGTACAATAGTGATGGTTATTCAACTCGTAAAAATTTTTCCGTGTTTATGGTCTTGTTTCTTACAAATCGTCTAAAATTTAAATTTATGAAACTCACCATGTACGGATAAGCGCCTAGAGCAGCAGGAGAGCCGCCGACGATCCTAGAGCCGTCGAAGTCGGCAGCCAATTCCGCTTGCTTGATGGCCTCAGCCTTCGGGATGCCCACGTTTAAGTGGTAGTCTAGCTCGATGGGCTCCTCGGCCGCGGCCAGCGCCGCCAGCATTGCCAGGCAGGACAGAGCAACCACGAACACCTTCATTCTGAAATCGGCTTTGGTAATGCTTATCTTAATGAACCCACAGCTTTTATACAAACTAACAACATGGATAATTGTAATTAATAATGATAATGTCAAATGAAAGATATTTCGTTGTTGGGTTTTTCTTCAATCATTATCACTGATCGTGCAATAATCTATCAATATCTGCAGGATGTCCGGGATATGTTTGTAAATGAAGACCACAAGTTTTTCGTCCGAAAATACACGTACCATAATTTAACATACGACCTTTATAAACTGCTGCGGGCGATGCTTCGGCATGCAGCGGGCATGAGAGCTTTCGGCGCGTCGACGCGAGTGTAATCATTCTATCGAATCTCGCGTGCCAATCTATCGACACTGTCAAGTGTGTAAAGTCGCGTGACAAGTCAACACACAACCACGGTAAGCATGACATTGTAATATACAGAAAGCAGTGTCAATAAGCAGCTCAAGAGTGGAACGCTAGTGAAGATGAGTTATTCCCCCCACAGTATACATCAAAGGGCAGACGGTGGCGTAATAAGCATGTAGAAAACGCCTGGTAGACCAACAAGCGCTCAAATTTCTGCTGCGAGGGATAGTACCTCAAATTTCTTTTATTCGATCTGAATCGACCAGGTTACGAATTTTTTTTTTGAAGAAGTTGGATAAAATAAAAACAATGCGCTTTTATTTCCGCGCGTTGGCCAGTTACACCTACTTGGTACTTGGCCAGTTACACTACTATGTTTTATTAAACCGTTGTACATAAATTTATGTTATTATATATTTATATCCCCCGGCAGATGTAGCGGCCCGACGAGAGCTCAATATGCGCACTCCCGCGCCTTTTCTTCAACAAGCAAACCCCGCTTCCTTGCCTTTTTATTTAATTAAGGAAACACAATTTTTTACATTATTGAAAAAAAAAATGTTTGGTGTGTAGAACTAAAAACAATCTTTACAATTAGTTTTCAACTGTCACAATTAATTGTTAATTATCTTATCGCTACAAGGATATCCGCTCAGTCTCGTTTCTAGATTGGGCGATAATTATGTTACAATATAAAATTACCTTATTAACAACAATGATAGCGCGTATCAATTTAATACCTAAATTTTAAATATGGAACATAATCTTCAACATTGGGGTTTCCCCAATCGCATAGCTGCCTGCCCTACCGGCCGCGGCGATGTGGAAGTGATGACGTCTATACGTATCATAAAAGTTATTGTGAAGTATGTCTGCTCGGCGCTATACCACTCTCTCCATCAATATATATAAATTTAAAAATCAATACAAATTTATTGAAAATGGGTCTGTAGTTTGTGGCGAGGTTTCTATGACTGACTTTAAAGATTGTACATACTATAGCTTTTTTACATATAGATGGAGAAGTTCCGGTTTCAAAACTCATATTATATATAAATGTTCTGTTCTTTTAAGAAAATTGCTAGAAGATCTTCAATTTATTTTTTCAAGAAATTAGTTGTTATCATACCCCACGCAGCTGCACTATGAGTTTGAGAGCCAAGATTATATTATCATTACTTCAACAGGACCAGTAGGCTGCAGCGACACAAAGTCGACCGGTTGAACTTCTAGCTAACAAACAACACAAGATTACTTTCAGTAGTATTCAACTTATTCAGAGTTGCATTCGCTAGCGTTTCTCCTATCAAGGTAAAGTAAAGTGTTTGTTACCTCATTGAGAAATTCAGTTGCATCTATTTTTATGTTTACAAGTTCACCTAATGAGTGTTAAATTTCGTTTAAGCTGCAGACTTTTTTTAATAATCTTCCTTGTATCTTTTATATTCCCTTGTCATTTCAGAAGTTTTTTTTTGTAACACTCTTTTTAATTTTTTTTTTATTTTGTTGCAAGTATTTCTATATTTTATATACTTTTCTTCACTCTCCACATTTGGTCTTTTAGTCAATCTGTGTAGGCGATCTCTTTCTCTTATGGCTCTAACAACTCCTTCGCTAATCCGTGGCTTTAGCGACAAATTTCTTTTCTTTATTTTTTTCACGTGACTATTTTTCTAAAGAATTAAAAAAAATTCTGTCAATATTTCTGTCGCCATATTTACATTACTTTTTATGGGATATAATTCTTGCCAAGACTTTTGTTTTAACGACTCTTAAATTTTGTCGTAATTATATAAATTTTACTATCGAAGTGATATTTGGTTTTTTTCTATTTAATATCAGCCCGGAGTTTGGGGGCGAAAAATGTCGACACCAGTTGCATCTCCTACGTCTACCCCTTCGGGGACACAAGCGTAATGTACTTTTTTAATAGAAACGAGACGTAGATCCTGGCGATCAAATCAAAAACGTGAAGATGCTTTGGAGATAAACGTAAGGCCAATATGGTAATAAAATAATAACAACAAAATTTACCACCCTAAATCCTTTTTGGTTCTGTAAATAAGATGAAATTACTAACCTCAAAAAGTTCGAGCGATTAAAAATAAAACATTTTCGACAAAGTCGCCGAGATCAAGACGCATAGTTGTCACCGAGTTAGAAGTTACAAAGGATTTTTATTAAAGTACTCTAACACTATAAACATACAAAGATTATAATACTTTATAAAATGACAGTATCTCCGAATAAGCATTCCTTAACTGTTCCTTCCTCGACCGCGAACCGAGGTGTCGAAGCTAAAGAAATTGAAATAGTTAACATAAATTTAGGTGAAGTTGGGGTATTTTGATTCCTTAGAGAAAATTTAATCATTCTAAACAAGATTGTTTACAGAATTCATTTTAAGTGCAGGAAGCGCAAGCGGCGAGCAGCGCTGCGGTCGGCAAGCAGCCTGTTCCACGCCGCCTTCGCCTCCGCTTGCGCCTGCGCCCGCGCCCCCGCGGCCCACGCACGATGACACCGCGTCCTACATACAGGTTGGACGTTACCTACGTATCGTATGATTTCTTAAAACTTGTCTTTTAATGCATTCCTTCGCAGGTGCTGGTGCAGAAGCAGCGACGGCGGCGAGACGCCCTGACGGCGCCGCGCATGCCGCGCCCCTCCAGTCCCATCTGTGTGCCCTACCCCAACGCACGGCTCGCCCCGTCACACTCCGATCCGGTCAAGGAACATTTATTATGGTCTTTGGGTCAAACGCAGGGGCACGGTTTTCACGTACATGCCGATGAGGAACCGAAAGCTTACACGGAAATGGTAAATCCACACCGTTCTTTAAATTTTACAAAATATTATAATGTTATCATAATCGAGTGATCGAGTTCTAACATTGATTTAGAAATGCGCGTGGCAGTCGCGCGGCGCGTGGCGGGAGGCGCCACTGACCTGCCCGGCGACGGGGGCCATGCACCACTCGTAAGTACCTCATTCTTCACTTCACTAGCAGTATCAGCTAGCACTGCAACGCCACAGGTGCTGTAGAAGTATACTTATGCGTCATAGACATCTTTACTCTTGCGCGCGGTGATCAAAAGAGAGTTTGCCGCCAAACATTATTGATTTACCATCTTTACTTCTTAAAAATTACAGACATATCACACGAAAGTATCTACACACACGTAAAAGTACAAGAGTAACACTCAGATCACAAGTACCCGTAACCGACGAGCATGTATGCGTCGATGTATGGATGTATTGTAGATGAAGCGAGAGAGGTGTGCCAGGATCGTACCAAATGGAAATATATATCCATAATCTCTGCCTACCCCTCTGGGTTACGGACGTGAGCGCATATTTATTTATTTATATTTTTAGTTATCCAAAGCTTAAAAAGCTTCAATTCAAAATAAATTGGGGATTCGGTAGCATTAATTGATATGAATTAAAATTGTGTTTTCAAAGATTTTACGAGTCCAATCTAACGTTATATTGAATTCGTAAAACCTTAGACTTTTTTATTTGGTGAGTATTTCCTTTCCTATTGAATATATTTGAGTGCGGCGCCGTCAGACTACATTAGTGATGTGACAAAAATCCAAAAACAGTATCATAGTATGTATTGTGTATAAATAAAAAATAAGTCGGCGACAGATGCGAGGCAACGCAGGCGACGGAGGCAGCGCACGAGCGGAGTGCCCACGCCGGCCGCCCGCGCGCCGCCCCGCCATCACTTGTGGGTACCATCTAACTTGTTATATAACTATTTTATTAATATTTAATTCGGAAAAGGGATCCGTAGTCGTTCCTTGTAAATGTAATTTCCGAACACTTGTATAGTATAGCTGAATTTTGTTGTTAATTTAACTTAAGAAACAACCGGAAGTAATGTGGAATGTAATATTAACATTACATGTAATATAATCATTACTTCTTATTGTGTACTTTTTAGGGCGTTTGAATCGGAATCTCGTATGTACATACATCTTGATGCATGTACCTGTTACGTTATGTTGTAACATAACGTAACAGGTAGGTACATGTGTCTGAGTGACCTCCCCATGTAGGTTTTGTTATGTTCTTATTTAAGAATAGTCCTATATTAAAACTGTCTATTCTTACCGTCTTTCAACTGCATACGCTGCTCTTACAACTCAGGTCATCGATAATTATTAATTTGTTACAGAAACGTAAACTGTCGCTGTGGCGGAGAGCGACCAACATCGCTAGCGAGGACCTGGAGAGTTCACACTCGGACGGTAAGACTTATTCCTTTCTACTATTAACTGGCAATCGCCCCGGCTTCGTTGTGTATTCATCCATATAAATGACATCCTTCCGTGAAAGATTTTTTTGGTTTTATTTAATAGTAATAAATACATAAAAAAATCGCCAAACTGTAAGAACAATTTGTTGCTAAAATTGCACTTAATAAACATAATAAATACTAAAAACATTTAACCTTTATTTATTTATCATTTAGTCCAAGTACAAGACTCATAATTTTTGTTAGTAAGGCGTACAATTTAGCAACTACTTTTTAATTTTGTTTTTCCAAATATTTTTGTGTCGTACATGTTCAATATCCATTAATTTATTACACACTCGTTCTATATAAACGTTCCAACTAAATTTAGTGTCGATAGTTAACTCCCACATATTTATATTTCTCAACTGACTCGATTGGTTTACAACTAAGACACTGTTTATCGTTGTGCACGCACTCATACGTCGTGTCAGTCACCTGCAATGTTTAATGCAGTGATTCTCAACCTCTGTGCCGCGGCACTTTTGTGTGTCGCCAAATTTTGCAAATATATAATAATGTTAATATTATTAAATTATATCATGTGTTGTAGTAAGTCAATAATTTTTGAGAATCACTGGTTTAATGAGTCACGAGGTCTCTGCACGTACCGCGATTGCAAAAGCATTTTTTTTATTCAATATTATTCCACTGTCACGAGACCATTTGATACCGTTGTCCAAATCTGACTTCATTTTATTTACAATCTCTTTCAAATCCCAGTCGGCGTACATCAAACATGTGTCGTCGGCATACAGGTATGTATTGTATGTACTACAATACTGAACAACGTTCACCGTGCTGATCACAAGTCTGGAAATTAACAGGTGTTCTAAAACACGATCACAATGCAATTCTGCACACATATTGTAACCGCCTCTAACTCTATCACTGAGGAATTTTCTTGGATTTACCTTGGCGCTACCTTTATTAGCAAGATGGTTCCTCCCTGTAGAATTTTTAATAAATAAATTCCAGAAGGCGCTCCACCGCGGTCACGTCTCCGCTTTCTTCCTTCGCCTCCATCCTCTTATGTAATTTCAGGTCCCGAGCGACTTGACGTGTATCGATTCGAGAGCGGCGTCGCGAGCCTGAGCGCACGCGGCGCCGCGCCCACTCGGCTGGAGCGTGCCGTGCGGCGGCGAGCACGGCCAGCTGCGTTGCTGCTGCGCGAGCTAGTGACGGCGCCGCGGCTGGCGGCCGCGCTGCCGGCGGCCCTGTTGGTGCTGGCCCTGCGGACGGTGTTGATAACGGCGCGCGACGCCGCGCTCGGCCTGGTGCAGGCGATGTCAGACTACGCGTTAAAGCCGGCGCTGGTGGTGTCCTTTAATGCGTTACTGCGACCGGTGTTAGTGTTTGCGGCGCAGACGGCGTGCGCGCTCCGTGAGACACTGCGGCCGCTGTCGATGGCGCTAGACGAGGCTACGGCGCCGGCTGCGCGCCTGCTAGCCGCCGTGCGCCTGGTGCACGTGGAGCGCCGTTGCGGCTGCACTCACGCTCAACACACCGTTTGACTCGTAGCCGAATACCTTTTCTCTTTTAAATAAATAGAAGGTAATGCGATAGTTTTATTACACATTATTCCGAATGCCATAAAATAAATTTTATAATAGTTTGTTTAATTTTGAGAAACTCGATTTGAAGTAATCCATAACATATTGCAAAAAAACCGTGAAAATAATGAATAAGCAAAAAATAATAATCTTAAAAGAAAAATAGAGAAACTCGAAAGAGGCAGAAAACGTTCGACTAAAGAAATTAGTAACATTCCCCAAAAACACGTTGAAACAAAGGAAAATCTAATAAATAAGGTTATAAGTAGAGGGAAAGCCATTAATATGGAATTGAATCGCTCGGCCATAAGAGACCTGCATCGGGTCAGAGCTGAATCTGGAAATAATGTAACTTTGATTGTTGATTTTACGTCAATAATTGTAAAAGAAAATTTTATTGAGTGGCTATTGTTACTTCTCTTAAGAGATCTGGGCGCCACTCACGACTCATTAAGTTTCTAGTTACAGGCTGTATTATAAATTACAAAAATTCTTGGGTCATAGTTCATCTTCTAAGTATTTCTTACAGTAATTTCCCGTTAATTTACACACATTTACTACAAATGACGCGGTCCTTCAGATAACTTATGATACAAGAATTTTCGTAATAATCTTCTAAAAATACTTAAAAATCAATAATCAGAGAGACTCTGGAATGTAGTTAGGGACATATGCAATATCAAGAAACATAACTCTCATCCATTCGTCTCGGGTCATCTGAAGAATCTTTAAATAACTGGTAAAAATTCTTTTCACCTGTCGGTTAAAAACTAGCCAGTAAAGTTTGACAAATCACTTAACAACCTTACACCGATAGGTTTCCTAATGCAGCCAACAGATTTCGAGGTAATTTAATTCATTATCATGCAGCTGAAACTTGAGAGCGCTCCGGGTCTCGGTGGAATTAGTAATAGACTTAATAATCCTCTAAAAAATTCATCATAGAACCCATTACTTACATTTTCAATCTTAGTTTTAGTTCTGTTTGCTTTCCAGAACTATGGAAGGTAGCATTCGTCACATCTGTATACATAAGTGGTTCTAAAGATTTACCCGCAAACTACAGGCCAGTATTTACTCAGCGCGTTCTCTAACATTCTAGAGAAGCTTAGGGAAGAGTTGCGTTTAAATAAAACGTGATTTTCGGACGAAAAATTTACTCGACAAATACTTTACAATGGCTAAGGTGTTGACGGTGTCGCGCGTCGCAGGCCAGACAGCGTCCCCGGCAGGGCGCCCTTGCCTCATCGTCTTCTTCGTCAGATGCAACAATTAGCCGGCGAATACACAATTATTTGGTGAAATATTGGTGATTCTGCGATCGGCAATTCGTTGCACCGAGGACGCCGCGTCGTCGCAGTAGTGGTGGTTGTCGCGCGGCCTGCGCCTCGTTACGCCCGCAATAATGCGTCTCGTGGAAACCTACAGCAATTCTGACTATTATCAGACAGACAATTCGGATTTAGGCAGAACCGATCAACGGAAGATGCAACTTGACTTTTAGTTAAATTTGTTTCCTCATATTTAGACAATTCCAGTTACTTTGCTGTTTTCTTAGACCTAGCTAAAGCTTTCAACACTGTGTTGACCCCAATTCAACTTCAAAATCTAGGTATTCAAGGGGTTCTGTTGATGTGGTTTATAAGTTACCTTTTCGGTAGCTCTCAACTTGTTAGGGTTAGTTCATACACGTTCCAGAGAAGCAATAAATTCTAGCGTTCCGCAGGGAAGTATTATTGGCCCCACACTTTTTTTTAATATATTTTAATGATGTCATGAAACTCCGAACTAATAACGCTGAAATTATTTGTTATGCTGATAACATGATAATTCTTTTTAATGGTAAAAATTGGGAAGTACAAGAAAAAGTTATAATAGTATCTAACTGGTTCCGTTCTAATCTTCTGACTCTGACAATGAGAAAACTAAATTTCTGTTTCCACAAAACTGTTTCATCGAAACCATCTTTCAATCGCGTATTAAAAATTCATTCTTGTGGTAAGAACTCACCCAATCCATGTAACTGTGACACTATCCAGCGCACTAATGTCATCAAGTACTTAGGACTGTTGATCGACGACAAATTCCAATGTAATCATCATATCCACAACCTTTCTACGAGAGTTAGAAATCTATTTACATTTTCAAAAAAACTTCGCAACTCTGCAGACAGGTCTCTTCTATCAATGTTTTACGCCGCACTGCGCCTGCCAGTGGCGAGCGATGTGATGCAGTATCATAGTGCGGGGCAGGGCGACTACGTTAAAAAACCCTTTTAAAACAGTAACTTTGTTTGTACTGACTTTCTTTTAACTGGAACATTCCATGACTCTTGATTAGACAAATTTATTTGTCACAAAAACATTATAGGATGGTAGAAAAAATTGGTCGTTGCTAGCTACAGTAGCCAATATAACTGTGTCGCTGCTGGTAGCGCCCTTCTCCATGCGTACATAAACAAATCTAATCAATGTTTCCTAGCAATTAAGGCAAAGCAAAAGGGTGGACAAAAGGCAATAGTAGTGGGGTAAAGGTCTACTTCGTGTAATGAATCATAGTAGTATTGTTCTTTAATACTTTATTAACTATTTTTGATGTGGCTCTGGGTGGGGCGCATGGCTGGTGTGGGTCACATGTGGCGCGTGCTGCGAGCGCGGCGCCTGCTGCTGCTGCGGCTGCTGCTGCGGCGGGTGCTGCGGGAGCGCAGCGTGTGCGGCGGGCGCGAGCTGCGCCAGTACGAGATGCGGGCGCGCGGGGGGCGCACGGCGCAGGGCCAGTTGTTGCAGCTGAAGCGCGCGGAGGGCTGCCCCCTCAGTCGCCGCGCCCGAGCCGCCTGTCCCGCTCTAAAACGTTTTATTAAAGATTTTTTTATTTAAATTTTGTTATACAGAAAAACAGAAAGTGTCACAAACTAGAATTAAACATAACTAACAACAACGCAATTGCGTTGTACTATGTTATTATTTTTTATATCAAGTGTCCACAGATGCAGATTAAAATATCAGGGCGCGGTGCCCCGTTTGGTGGCGTTATTCCGACGGAGCGGAATGCCATAACGAAAGGGTTAAAAGTATACCATTGATGATAAAGTATATTTTGTTTGTTTCGTTTACAAATTGTTATTTTTCATTACTTTTATTATCTAAAACCCGCGCGCGGTCATTTCGATCTCCGTGGCAGTATATCATCTGTGTGGACTCAACTCAAACAAAGAGACTGAATGGTGAATTAACGCCTAACAACGTCAAACATTGTTTTGAATAAAATATAAACAAATAAGGTCATACTTGTGAGTGAGGCGAGGCGGTGTGGTGCAGGATCTTGAGATGGTGCCTCGCACCCAACGATTGCTGGCGATACACGAGCTGCGCGGGCGCTCGCGTCGTCTCGCTTCCCGCCGCCACTCGCCGCGCCTCGGCTGCGCCTGATCCGCTCGCCGCACCGCCGGCCGCCGCATGCGCTGCCAGCACGATACGTTGCGGCACACCGGCGGCCGCGGAGGGCGCGGACGGCGCAACAGTCGCGGTCGAGCCACTAGCCGCCGGCGCTCCGCTCGCAGCCACGGTTCCCGCTTTCATTTTTTCCTTGGCTATCCGCTCTGCGCGACGTGTGGCCACCTCCATCGGCGTCGGCGGCGCGTCATAATCCACTCCGTGGTCCGCGAGCAGCGCCTGGTGCTTGGGATTTCGATGCGCCGCGTCGTCGTGCCGACGCTTGGGCGCGGAGCGGCGGCGCTCGGCCGCTTCGCGCATAGCGTCCAGCCGCTGCAGCGGTGGACGCGGCGAATCATCATCGGTGCGCCGGCGCGCCGGGACGGGTTTCTTGTGTTTCCGTCGCGCGCGCTCGGGGTCAGCGAGAGCGTCGTGGCGATCGCGACAAGCACGCGGCGACCGGTAAGCGCGAGCGACGTCGTTCACCAAATCGGCCACCCATTCCCAGTTGGGCACCCGTGCGGCGGGCGCATCGGACGGAAGACGCTGCAGCCGCAACGCGCGACGTAGTGCCGCGTCCTCGCCGCCTGCCCATTCGAGCTGCGGTGGCTCACGATGCGGCAACGGGGCGCGGGGCCTAGCCCTTGCGCGCGGCACTCCGCCGGCGCCCGTAGCGCCTCTTTCGAACATGGAAGGCGGTGCATGTGCAGCGCGCGGAGGCACGCGGACGCGTCTTGGGTCGCGGCCTGCAACGCTCGTGACACCGCCGCGGCCGTCGCGGCGCGTCACTCCGGGCAGCAACGCCTCGGCCGCGGCACCGCGTCTGTACAGCGCCCGGGCCCAGCTCTCGCAATACACGTCGCCGTCGCTGGAAGGCGGCGTCGGTGGACACCACATCTGTGAAGAGAGAGCATTTAGATATTGGGGCGACATTCCACGGCGGCAGTAGCGAAGCGATACTCACCGGCATTCGCTCCATGGACCCGTTGCCGTTCACCCACACCTGAAAAATGGCGTGAAAGATTACATGACCGCTCTCAGGTTCGGGCACTCAGCGCACGCAATCTCTGCTATCTACAACTGTAAGATGATCGGACTAGGAACTTGGTACAGCAATGATGGTTATTATTCACTGGACAATTTGTAGCATTTTGTCGCCTGAACCGCGTCCTGCTTGCCATGTTTACCGTCTCATGTCATTTTAAACTCTCGTCAATTACCTTATCTTTCAAGTATTTCATTAAAAAGTTTTATGTGCACGGTCGCAATAAACACATTTTTCGTCGTCATCATCGTAGTATCGTGTGGGCATCGGACAATCGTAACGATGTCAGTAGTATCGTGTGGGCATCGGACAATCGTAACGA